>JARHVA010003508.1:680000-867500 GCA_037957365.1 Torreya grandis | reverse complement strand
GTATCAAAGTGGGTTTTCTTGGGATAGTAGGAGAGTAGGAAGAAAAATGAAGGCCACTATTGCAATACTATGCAAGATTTAAGTGGCACCTAAACCCTAATATTCTTAATTTATCTATTTTTCTTATGAAGCCATTGTGTAAAGAGTTTTTAATTTTTAGCCTCATAAAAGCTTTGAAGAATAACTATTGGCAAGAAGAGGTAAAACTTAGACAAGAGAAAGTGTAATTGTTTGTAGCCCATATCTATATCTTACAACACAAAACAACCCAAAGCATAACTATTAGAAAGGTGTCCAAGTTAAAGGGAGGAGAGCTCAGTTAACCCAAATCTAATCAAAGTGTGGTAAAGAGCACTTGGAGTTAAAGTTTATTTATATTATGAGACACAGTGGAGATTTAGAGAGAGAGGGCATTGAAATCAAAGCCCAACAAGATCTAAGAAAGAGACACCACCCTTGAGATGATTTCCTAATGAAACAAAGAGGAGTACATCTTTTAGATTTATCTCAAAAGATTCATCCACAGAGATGATCCATTATTAGTCATATAAGCATCCAAAGGGAGGATATAGAAGCATGGAGGTGTCTCTAAGATAACATGGGAATTGAGAAAAAAAATCATATCAAAAGAGGATGTCTAAGATGAAGCACCTTAAAAGTAGGCAAAACATAATTATTTATAGGCATAGTCCTCTCATTGGTGCAACCTATCATTGATGAATATTCCTCATCAAAGCACAACCTATCACTGATGAATATTACTCATCAACATGATGAAAATGAGTGTCATTTTGATGAAAAGTGTAGGCTAGGATGTAGATGAAGAACCATGATAATGCAGACATGAGTTTGAAGGAGCATATCGACATTTAAATCTAAACAGTTATCTACGAGGAGAGTGGAATCACTAAGTCTCTCACGTAAATGAATACCATAATTTCTTAGAGCACCTCAGGTAAAGCTCTACATTGATAGTCTCGAAATGGCCAAAAAAGTTTTTAAATATTTTCACCCTAAGTTTTTAAATCATGAAAATTTATGGTAGAAAAATATGCTATTTTATGTTTTTAAAAGTTTATTAATTCCAATTTTGGTAAATCGTGAGGAGCCAAGACTTGAAATATATCCACATTCTCTAGTTAGTGGTATTAAACTGCATAGAAAATGATTTTTTGGTTTGAAACCTTGTCAAACTATAGAAAAAATTGTGTGTCTTGAATATATTACTAAAAAAAGATTAATTATGTATTTTTCAAAGCAAAAGGCATTAGGTCACAAAATTTTACAATCTTGTGTGAAATAGCCTATCAAAAAACTCTATCTTTAATTAATTTTGTTCTAGCCTTCATAAAACTCTATATTTAATTATTTTTGTTATTTTTTAGGCTTAAAACAAACATATAATAAAACATAAAATTTTAATATCTAAAGAGATATTCATAACCAAAACTTAAAAATTTCCCTGGAGGTGTAAAATAAGATTCTAAATCATTCTGTAAACTTAGCTTTGTTAAAACAGTGATACTTTAATGAATTTAATTATTTTATTGTTTTATTAACTACATTTTATAATACCTGGAAATGCCCCAAGATTTGTTATACTTGATAAACAATTTATTCATGGTGATAATTGTGTTGCATGGAAGACCAATGTCATAACTCACCTAGAATTTAAAGATATATTATCGGTTGTTGATGGCACATACCCCTAACATGCCTCATACATTGACCAACAATGAAAGTTTGACAAAAAAAACTAGAAGGTGAAGCTAATCATTATGTTCAAGGTATTGGATGAGTTCTAATATCATATCTGAGATGCCATTTCAACCAAAGATGCTTGAGATAAAATTAACACCATCTATGAGGCCAAGAACTAGAATACCATCTTATATCTACAAAGATAACTTCACTATCTCAAATTGACACATGAAAAAGTTGATGGTTTTATCTATCATTTCATAGCATTATGAGCCTTGCTCCTAGCATTAGGTGAGAAAGTTTTAGATGCCTCCCTTGTGCCAATAGTCTTGATAGTGTTTCCCTTCCTACAAGATCTTTGTAACTTCTCTAAATATCTTAAAAAAAATCAACTTTTAAAAATTTGGTTAATATGTTTAATAAGAATAATCCATGTAAGAAAAAGAGGAAAATGAAGAATCATATGCACTTACATCACATTATAAGGGGAATAGGCCCATGAATCCTTGAAAGCAATTTCACAAGCAAACATATCAACAAAACCAACAAGGGAACAAAACTCATTCTCAAAATATCTATCATATTTGTGGAAATACAAGGTATGAACTGAAGAATTATTGGTGAAATGTGTTTGTGTAAGGTTCATGAAATAATAAGAAGACCACCCCTCAATAATATCCATAAGAACAAAATCAAAAGACATAGTTCACACATAGCTATAATAGGAAGCCTTCACCACAACAACAACATGGGAATATTGTTGAAGAAAATAATCCTTTAAATGTGGATTTTTTCTTTACTACACAAATGAGGACATCACTCCTCTAAATGCAGTCTAGTATGTGGATTCTAGTGACACAAAACACATGATTAGATAGAAAGATTGGTTCAACACTTTGAACCATTCCTATTATTATTGTAATGTATATCTCAATGATGATTCATCATATAGTGTCCAAGGTTGGGATAGTTATTTATCTCTTGGAAATCATGCTTGTAAAATCATAGATGTCCTATATATATGTTCTAAGACTAACTAAAAATATGTTGTTTATAAGTTAGTTACTCAATCATAACATAAATGTTGCATGTGATCAACAAGATGGTAAAAAGCTTTGTCTCATTAGGAACAAGTCTAGAAGATAAAACATAGTTACAAGAGCTTCTAATGTAGGAAAAATGTTCTAACTTGATGTTGTCCACAAAGACAATCAAGCCCTAATTAGAAAAGATACAAAATCAACTTATATGTGGCATAGGAGATATAGACACTTTAGTTTTGGCTACTTGATTACACTAAGTAGGCACAACATGGTGAAAGGCATGCCTTCACTAAAGCAAAATATTGATGTGTGTTCCAATTTTCTAGCTAAAAAATAACATAGAGCTCTTTTTAACTCAAGTTTATTTTAGTTAGATAGTTCATTAGATTTAGTGCACATTGATTTATGGGGGCACGTGTGACACAATGTTAGTGGTTTCAAATATTTTTAGATTTTTTTTGATGACTACTCACCAAAGATGTGGGTAAATTTTATAAAGACTAAAGGTCAAGCTTTTCAAGTCTTCAAAGAATTGAAATCCATTGTAGAACAAGACTATGCTTGTTGAATTCATGTCCTATATTAAAATTGAGTGGGTAATACACTAGTAAAGAGTTCTTTAATTTTTTGAAAGCACATGACATTCACCAATAGGGGACTGTACCTTATACATAACAAACTAGTGTTGCAAAGTGATGTAATGACACTATTATGGAGATAGTGCACAACATAATTGAGGACTCACACCTATCTCATACACACTAGGCATAAACATTTCACACAATGGTCTACCTATTAAATCAAACATCCACCAAAGCTCTCAATGGTATTGCTCCACAAGAATCATGGATTAGGTATAAACCTTCTATCTCACATCTTCATGTTTTTGGTTGTAAAGCACATATGCATGTCCCTAAAAAAATAATAGATGAGGTATCCTTACCATACATTTTTCATTGATAAAATAAAGAGTCAATAGCCTACTTGCCCATGGATCTAAAAACTAGGAAGATGTACATCAATAGGGTTGTTGTATTTGATGAGAAGGGTGAATCCAATCCAACCTCCACACAGTCACCTGATACATGCATTAGAATTGTAAACATTTCTAATTTTGATAGTGGTAGTGAAGATGAGGAAAATGGTGATGGTCATCTAGGTCCTCAAACTCCACCTAATAATACTATTTAACATATGCCCAAGTGATATACTAGTACTTTTCAAGATACAAAATTAGATGAAGTCCTAAATACTCCCACTACATGGCTGATGACTCATAGCATGGCTCAAGAAGAGGTGAATTTGGCCCTTATGAGCACAGTTGAATATTTTGAGCCCTCAATGGTTAGTGAATCCCGAGTATTAAATCCTTGGAAAGAGGCCATGAATGTAGAGTATCAGTCACCAATGGAGAACAATGCATGGTAGCTTGTTGATCTTCTACTAGGGAAGAAGCCTATTGATTGAAAATGAGCCTTTAAGACCAATGAGAAAGTAGATGACATCATTAACAAGTATAAGGCCAAACTTGTAGCAAAAGGATGCACATAAAAAGAAGGCATTAACTATGAAGAGACTTTTGCTCCCACAACCAAGATAAAGACTATCAAAATGGTCTTTTCTATGGCTGCATAATTTGGATGAAAATTCCATCAATTGAATGTAAAAAGTGACTCCTTGAATAGAGATATATAGGAGAAAGTCTACATGACACAACCAAAGGGGTTTTCCACACCTAGTTAAGAACATAAAGTGTGTAGACTTATCAAGTCTTTGTATGGTATCAAATAGGCTCCCCGAGCCTAGCACATCAATATTGATGAACATCTCATACAACATGGATTCTATTCAGAATCCATATGACTCAAACCTTCCACCTCAAGGAACAAAGGGGAGGTTGTGATTCTCATAGTATATGTTAGTGATCTAGTCATCATTGGTAGCTCAGGGAATATTATTGATGCAACAAATAATGATCTCAAGTGATTATTCAACATGACAAATCTTAGGTTATTACAATATTGTGTTGGTTTTGAGGTATGACAAAAGGTACATCACATCTATGTGTCTCAAGTTATGTCAAGACTATGCTCGAGAAATTTTGGATGATTGACAGTAAGCCTATTGCAACACCCATGGAGACAAGACTTTAGTAGTATCATTTAGATCCATCATGACTAGTAAATGTCACTCTCTATCGATAATTTATTTGGATTCTCATTTACTTAACTAATATGAGGTTAGATATTAGTTATGTTGTTATCTATTTTTCATAGTTTATGCAAAAACCAGAGGTGAGACATTAAAAATCAATGAAGAAAATATTGAGGTACTATGGATCATGGCCTATAATAAAATAATAGTGATTAATTCTTCTTGACATGATACACAAATGTAAATCATGCAAGTTCTATTGATGATGGGAAATTTACATCTGGATTTGTTTTATTTTTGGGGTTCGATACTATCTCATGGGGGAGTAAATTTTTTTTTCTCATTCTTCCAATGAAGCAAAATATTATGCAACAAGAAGAGATATATATAAAGCAGTATGACTACATTCCATACTAATAGGATTGGGATTAACACAAGAATAGTTGATGATTTTGCACTATGATAATCAGGGTGTTTTATAACTTATTCACAATCCAGGTTTCATGAGCACACAAATCACATCAAAGTTCAAGTCCATTTTATATATGAGAATGCTCAACAACACAACATTCAATCCTAGTTTTGTCCCACTCAAAATAAATGTGTAAATGTCTTCACCAAATCACTTTCATGTGAAAATTTTGAGGCATTAAAAATTTCTCTCTTTTATCCTATTAAGACTTATGAATTAGGGGTGGGGTGGATGATATAATAGTTAATTATATCATAGTATAAATTAAATAAATTTTTAAGAAGGGTTATGAAAACACCCACATTTACTTCTAGGTGGGGTTAGTTGGGGTGCTAAACACTAGAATAATATCCACCTTATAATAGAAGTTGGTTTTCTAAATAATAGGAGCTAAATATAGTATAATGTATATATAAATAACTCCATCTCTTTGATAAAAAATAAATTTAATAAATTATTTTTTTGATTATAGTTATTTGAGGATATAACCGTGGTAAGGAACTCATCACTACATGGAATCTTGAGACTATATCAAATATAACTTTGCAAGGAAATAAAACATGACGTCTTGAACATGTGAAGCATACACCATCTAAGAAAGCTTTAGATAAAAGCAAATATCATATTTGAGATGGGTTTTTGACTTTTATGGTGAAATAATGATGTTAGGGGATCTCAATATGTTGATGTGAATGGATCTTAGTATGATTATGTGAATGGATCTCAATATGTTATGTGAATGAAAGTGACGAAGAAGATTTTGATCAAGAAGCTTGTTTAAATGCTCAAAAAAGGGATATAATTAAGAGTGTACCTTAAGAGGTTGACAATGGATATGAGTGTTAATAATAATGTTGATCACAATGCTTATCTTACTACTCAAATTAGAAAATACCTCATAGATAACCTTGATCAATTTCCTAATTTGATAACTTACATAAATGAATCTAAAAGTAACTTTTATAAGAGAATTTAAAAGTATGCCTTCTTATGTAGTCAGTTCTCAAAGTTTCTTTTATTCCTATCAATAATTAAATTTATATTTTTAATGTATCTTCTATTCCTATTGTTGATAATTTTCATGTTATTACCCAACATGATATTGTCCCTACAATCCCTTATCAACATGCTTCTACTATTCTTTCCTAACATGTTTCTACCATTCCTTCTCAACATGCTTATACTAGTTTTTCTCTACATGTTTATGGTGATAGCATTCAATTTATTTCTCAACAATAGTTTTCATACAACGTTATTCTATACTCTTCACAAATGAGTCCCTTAATTTTCTAACTTATTCCACTTGTCCATCTACCACTTCTCAAAATATGGAAATGATTACTATGATTCACACCCTTCATGACATGCAAAATTAGATCAAAATCCTTTCTCAAGGGTCCAATTAGCAAAATAATGAGGTTAATTCTAATGACATTCTTTTAAACCCATTGGCTTATGAAGTACTTGTATACCATTTTCCACTAGGTTTTGTTTCTCTAAAATTTGGAAATTTTAATGATAAATAGACTCATTACATCATGTTGGGGCCTTGAATGCTTATTGCATTGATTTTTCTCATGATAATACAATGTTTACCAAGATATTTCTTAAAATTGTGAATGATTATGCCTTTAATTAGTTTTATATTCTACCAAGTGGATCCATGCATTATTTCATAACTCTAGTTGATGATTTTTGTAACTTATTTTAAATCAATTTTGGCCACATGGTTACATTTATTCACTTAACTCAAATTAGACAAGGAACCCATGGACACATTAGTAAAAATACACTTAGGTTTGATAATATAGTTATTAAGATGAGCTATGAATCATTAAATAATGAGTTTGAAAGCCTCCTTGTTGATAATTTAATTCCAATTATTAAAAAAAGAGTCATGTTTAGTTTTTACACTTGTTTTGGTGAGCTATGTAATGATGTTAGAGAATGTGAAATCAAAATCTTAGATACAAATATTCTTGAATATCAAAATTAAAACCCTTTCTCAAGGATCCCATAAACTAAATGATATGGTAAATTTTAATGAAATTATTTAAAAACATTTGACTGAAGAATTGATTACATACCCTTTTCCAAAAGGTTTTGTTACTCTAAAAATTTCAAATGTTTAATGGAAAATTAGACCCATTAAATCATGTTATGCCATTCCATGTTTCTTATTTAAATTTTTTTATGATGATTTAGACACCTAAAATTTTTCTTTGGGACTTTGACAACATTAACTTTGACATACTTGGATAATTCACATATATTTGAATCTTGAGCACACTTTCCCTCTATTAGTTTATCCATCTAGTATTTTAGCCACCTATATTCTCTAGAAATTTATTTAGGGTTAGTTTGGTCGATATAGGAACACCTTCAAAATCCTAGGTAGACATTTTTCATATCTCAGATTCTTATTTTTCACTTCCAAGACACTACTGATAAACATGGATAATGTTGATTACTGTAGGTGTCTCCCTTTATCGGCAATATCTAGACACCCTCAATGACTATTTTTCAAATTTATAAGCCTCTATTAGGTCAACCTAGACACATCTCATGGGTTAGTTAGAGTAATAAATTAACAAGGAGTCACTTATATAAACAAACCATCCCTAAGATTATTATTCACTTCATAAGAGTTAAAAACATTGAAAAAACACCTAGCACTTTATTAGAACATTATTCAAAAGGAATATACACATTTAAAATATTAAAGGAGTAGCCCTATAATAATCCATATAGCCAAATCTAAAGACAAAAAATTAAAGTTGTATAGGGTCAATTATCAAAGATTAAAATATGAAACTACATTTTAGATTGTTCATGATTTATGCACTCACATAAGTGGGAGAAATACATTTGGTTTGAGTTTTTTTGGAGTATTATAACATAGAAAATGGTTAGTGGTTTAGCTTATAATGATGGGGGGAAACACAACCCAAAGTGTTAACCCATTTTTATGTGCATTTTGTGGTCAGTAAAGTACAATCAGGGTTTGGATGAAAGAGAAAAATAATAGGCAATATCATGTAGGATATAAAAAGTGTGTAGACACATAACTATATTATGAGTGCAAGCACATGGATCCTAAAATTTTTAGACTCCTGACTATGCACAAAGACACTACCAGTAAACCTTGACAATGTTAACTATTGCAGGCACATGATTTTATTTGTAGTTGGATAGGTTTTCAACCCTTGTTTCATATTTATGCACTTGAAAAGGCACATTTTAGAGAATTTTTAGATCATATGACATATTTTTTGAGTGATAGGTAGTCAAAATTAGATAAGTACATCATCCTTATATTGTCTTGTTATTTATAAATCAAGTAATTGTAATATCTATTATCCCATTTCAATTCAGATTATTATATTTATTATCATTATTTTTATAATCTAAACTAGTGCATAGATTCCATTATTTTATCTCTCTTACCATTTTGGTGAACCCAACCATTGATTTATATATGAAAACCTTAGGTTTCCTTCTGTATTAGGGTTTCAAATGTTTTTAGGGTTTTAGATTTATTCCTTCTTATGGTATATTCCTAACTCCTTTATTCTATTAGGGTTTCATTTTTTGGCTTATACAACTGAAAAAAGCCCTAATATGGCTACAATGGAAGATACCAATGATGTGAATGATTATATTGATATACATAGAGATAACAACATAGAAGATAGTAATGATCTTGATGATTTTTTTGATGAAATAAATCAGGTTGAATTTAAAGAAATGTTGAGATAAATCTCCATTTGATGGAATTTATTGCATGTAAGTAGAGATGAAAATTAAAATCTACATAATATTTTTGATGATCACTTTTATGACATAGATTAGGTTGAACATAAAGAAATATTGAGATAAATTCCCATACGATTAAAACATTGTTTCATGTAACTAGAGATGGAAATAAAAAACTAAAGAAATAATATCAAGAGAACCACATGATGAACTTTTGAGTGACACTAATCTGCGTTTTAGAGGCTCACATCCTACATTAGATGATTAGACTACTATTCACACTACTTTTAATCATATATCTACACCTATAGTTACACAAGTGATGCCTAAAAATGTGTATACATACTATGGGGGCACCTTATTTTAATCCCCAAATATCTATGGATATTAATGTATAAGAGAGGCCTATAATTCATGTGACATAATCTATTCTTAATCTATTTATTATGGCTACTAATCCTAGTAACTAGACACACCCAACAAATTTTTGATTTTCAATCTAATGTTTCTCAAATAACAAAAGGTTTTAATAGATAAAACCATACAAAAAACTCTCTAGCACTATTACATAACCCTTTGGCCTCATATATTTCCAACTATCCCTTATATATAAGATTCATTACATGTAATCCTACACCATTTGATTGTAAAAGTGATATTGAAAAATATTTTAGAGACTTTGATGCAACATTTTAGATTATGCAACTAATGATAAGTTACACCAAATATTTTTCTAGTAGACTTAAAGAATATGATTTGTGATGGTTTTATGACCTTTCTCTTCAATCAATACACACTTTCAATCCTTTGGTTGACAAATTCTTAGATAATTTTATATCAAAATTAGTGATAAGGTTTCTTATGCTCAAATTGCATAACTCAAACAAGGACCTAACGAGACCATTAGTGATTGCATAGTTTTATACAAGACTATGCTTGAAAAATCCTATGGCTAAAAAGGAGATAAAAGACATTTAAAAAAAATCTTACTTCCAACCATTCATGAGTCTATTATGTTCAAATAGTTTCACTATTTTGATGACATGTGCCATATAGTTAAGGACAATAGGGTCAAGATTATCTCCATGAACAAATTAAAGTATGGTAACAATCCTCTAACATATTCTAAAACTAAGTTTCAAATAAATCACCTTATAAAGATAAAACCATCGATACTAAGAATAAGGCTAAAATAACAATTAATGTTATTTCACAACCTATTAATAAGCTTGTCCTATTTGTTCCTTAATGGAGAAAAATTACATGATTATCAGAACCTCCTCATAAGGTTTGCAAATGTTACTTGATTTAAACCTCATATCCTTTCTTCCACCTATGGATATTTACATTCGAAATCCATAACATAATAATTGTAATATCAATACATATTTTGGCTGAGTTTTATCTAAAATTGGATTAATGAAACAATAACCCTTCAATTAGATAGAAACTCATATAATAAAAAGTTAACTATCGATTGTGAGAATATACACAAAATATAGATGTACAACTATGCTTCACACATGCCAAAAAAAATATTGTAATAGATAAGTACAAAGGGATAGAGAGAAACTTAATGTATTTATCACACTTCCCTCATCTGCACAAGTTTTTTTTTATGTTGATAATGTGTGAAAAGTATTGTATTATGATCGATTTTGAAATTGACTATTATTTTTGTGTTGGTCAATATCAAATACTATCAGATATTATGGATTGTCGATATGAACCCATGTTAGTTTGTCTTGACCCTGTACATGTAGGATTCAAATTTATTCTATGATGCTTCACCTACATAAACATTCCCTTTTCTACCTTTTTAGTTTTCAGTCCTTTCAACATGCACACATGCACTTGAAATATCAAACCCTATTTTACTACATAAGCACTTGAGACATCAAATGTGGGGAATCACGTGAAAGGAATTGAGTTGGATGGACTTTAGTCAATCCTTATCAAAATATAAATTGCTACATTACATTTTATAAGGCTCCAAATAGGGCTCAAACTCAAATGTAATTCTCTCAAAAATGTTTGTGTGTAATTTTGAATTTAATCCTATATGATTTTTCTCCTATTTTACCCTTGGCACAAGCATGAAAAGTACAACAATACTTCAAATATAGATTTAATGATTCATTATAATAAATATTTAATCTTTGTGTATCTTTTTTAATGTAAAATACTTATCCTAAATATTTTGTAATAATTATATATATATATATATATATATATATATATATATATATATATATATATATATCTGTGTGTGTGTGTCTTTTTGAATTTGATTTATAGGCTAGTGGTGCACTAAACCAAACCCAAAATAAAATAAGATGGACCAAAGAAATGGCTAGAAAAGGAAATATGCCAAAAAAATAATTTAAAATATCAAGGGTAAAGATTGATTGAAAGGTTCGAGATCAATGGTCGATCTTAACTGTAATGGTTAGAACTTAGCTAAAAAAATATTGAGATGATAAAATGGTGTTAGAGATCTATGTTTTTAAATCATGACTCATGCGAGGTGGATGGGAAAATGGGATGACGAAGTCATCATAAATCAATAAATAGAAGAGAAAATAAAAAAGACACTCACCACTAAGTACTTAATTCTTAGCTAAATATCATATAATAAAAAATTGGGTGTCTACATGTGCCCCTCCTTTAATCTATCATTTCAATGGAACTAAAAATACGGGTTAAAAAGGAAAAAGAAAACAATTTTTTTTGTAGATGATCATGATGTGGATTTGTCATGCATCATAGTGATCCATAGTTTTCTTACAAAAAGATGTATGTAATTAGATATTGTCCAAATGAAACAAAAATATATAATCATTAATGAAATATTGAAAATACTATTCAAAGAACAACTACACTTGTATGAGTGTTGTGTGACATTTTATATGGAGTATGTTCTTGACATGGAGAAGTATAATTGTTGAGGGTTAAGGATTGACGCAATCACCATGGAGAAAAAGTGGGAATTTGTAGTGTTTATTCATTTCCTCACTAGGTAAATTGATAAACTTTCAAGTGGTCAATGTGATAAGTGGAACCATTGAGGGAAATAAAACCTTAACTATACTGGCTTAATTAACCATGATGTCAGAGAGATTGGTTATTTTTTTGAACTATGGTGAATTGAGGGTGATCAAATCCTAATTTCAATAGAGTATGTATATAAAGATAACCCATTGAGTGACACAATAACCTCAATTTGCATTATTCATCTTTGTAATCACAATATAGAAAAGGGTTAAAATTCATAATATATTTATAGATTATAATGCTTGAAGGATATTGAACCTCAATAATGCACTATATATTTTAACTGAATCAAACAATGCAGATAGATTTTAGATTCAATTATCACTTTGTGCCTTAGTTCATGTATGCACGATCAAAAGAGAATGGATGACATTCATACTCCTACCATGACCTTAGATAACAAGTAATAATGAAAATATGGCATGAATATGTATCATGCCCCTTGAATTTAAAATAATATGATGTTACTTATACAACATGGTATGTGTCCATATGTTATATAGAGAAACTATAAATGTATGTAGACGTGATTTTATTATTTTATGTAGATGTATATTGTAATTATCACTTTGTGTGTATATATTCATGCTTATACACTCAAATATGTATAAATTATACCTATTTGTGTAAAGTGATTTCATATGCCCTCAAATATTGTACTAATGTGTCAATATTTGAACCTAGTATGAAATTTTTGAACAATTTTAAATTTTTGAGATTGTAATATGTATCATATTAAATATGTAATATATAAGGTGTGAACATATTTATATCATATGTGCTTATAATTTGTACCCATTTTTCATTCATTTGATTCATCTTTGATATCTGAAAACTTATGGGGATTAAATGTGTCATAATGAATAATTGAATATTTTAATTTTGTCCATTTCATATATGTAGCATTTTTATGATTTGCCCCATGTATGACCTCCATTTCGAGGTAAGAGATAATATTATTGAATTGATTAGATCGAAAGATATAGTGAGTTAGATAAATGTGATTAAGTTAAAATGGTTAGAACATTGAGTAATAGATTTTAATGTTATCATTATGAAAAATTTCTTAGTCTCAAGATAGTATGGATGATAGTATGAGAAATAGTCACATTTGATTGATAACATGATTGCCAAAGGCAATGGTGTTTGTATAAGGATATTAAAATTTGTATTAATGTATAAAAATTGACCATTTTTGAAGTTATCATTGGTGACCAGGTAGTGTTAGGATGTGGGATATTATGTCATGTGTGTCCCAACAAAAATGATAGGACACATTTTTTATAAACAATGCTTGAGATTTCACTTGTAGAAGTTTTTAATTAATAATTAAATTATCTACTCATTAAGCATAGTAAATAATAATTAAAAAAGTTAACTCACATAAATAGTAGGATGAAAAAGTTTTTTTTTAATTTCATTTTCATTTTCACATTATACGAATTGAGCTTTGAGATGCCAACATACATCACTAAAAAAATGCACCGTCACTTTAGTTTGAGCATTTGTAGACTATCTTATGAGTTACTATGTGTCAAAATTACTCACTTTTTACATAAAAATATATGATTTTTATGAATTTTTTGATTTGTGGAGATTTTTAATTTTTGGCATTTTAAAATTTCATAATTGTAGATTTGACAATTCTAACATGCCAAGTTTCTAATGATACTATCCTAAATGTGATAATAATGTTTAAATTTTGATGATATTATTTAAAGGTACAAATTTTTTAGGTCAGTATCATATTTTTACATTTTAATTCATATTATAAATATTGTTATATGTATATTCGATTTATTCTGATTTAAAACTTATATTATTTTATTCATGTGTCCTACTTTATAGTGTGATTTGCATGCGTGAGAGTTCTGAGGTTGATGACATATGACTACATTTTTGGAGCTTGGTTAGATGATGTAGATTGGTAGATACTAAAGGAGGTTATTTTGTCACATGTTTACCGATTGTGTCAAGTTACTTATAACATGTACTTGATGATAACTTTGGATGAGAGATGGAATCCTAATACTTGTACTTTATGTTTATCGATAGGCAAGATGACTATCACATTAAAGGATATATGGTACATCCTATGATTTCCTACTATTGGAGAGAGGGATATTGTGGTGGATATATAGGGTTAAACACATATGTAATAGACCCATAGATATATGATGGGTCTATGTTAGGGCACATATGAGGGTGGTAATATGTTACTTGAGTAGATTGTGTAGTCAGATGTTCCATGGTTGTGGAAGTTTATATGGTGTATATGTGCATCATTTATAGTATTAGATGGAAGGTTGATTGTGATATCTTATTTTATGTATGATATTGGTTATTCCATTGAGGAGAGTCATACTAGATATTCTTGGGGCATATCATGCTAGCCCACTTATATCAAGATTTGTATAGATTTACTCTAGAGGTTCATGTTAGTGGTATAAGAGAAACCACATTATTACATATATGGGATTATGATCATATTATGATGATTCATCCTTTTGGACATCCATATGGGGATTGTTCTCATCCCAATGTCTTCACATCTTGTTGGGTTTTGCCTTGGTGGAAGGGATTGAGTACCATGGAGTATAAAGTAGTTTTGGATAGATTGACTCATGGTATGATTTATTGGTGACAATATATGGGGTTTTGTAAGTGGATGGAAGATGCGAAAGAACTTTATCACATGTGAATTAATATGTAGTTAAAAGATATTTTTCTTGGTGTAGTTGAGAGATTTGAGTATGAGTGTGTTACATAATAGTTTGGACTAATTTAGGATGTGTCCCTAGTAACTTACCCATGGACATGGAGCACTAGGGCTATAATTAAAGTTTAGGTAAGGTCGAGTGATGTAGGAACATCACTATCCAATGTCCATATTGGTCAAATTTTCATGTCTAGAGTCTTTTGGAAAGTTTTTCTAGGCATCTTGAGTTTGTATGAGATAATACTAGTTGATTAGATTTGATCAAATTCAAATTTGTCTTGGTTTAGGATTTTCTTGCCAAAACCTTGGTTTAAATTTTCATATTTCATTATGAAGGTTTGAGATCTCCATCTTGTTACCAAGGGGTCTCAACATTAATGTTTCATTTTTAGAGTCTCATAAACGAGTCAAAGATGTTTCATGACCATATGACTCAAATGAAGAGTCATCCTATTCATAAGGCTCAAATTTAGGTAGTTTGAAACATACCTAAAGAAGTAGAGAGTCAGGTATGAGAGATTATTTTAAAATAGATAGGTATTATGTAAACAGGAAATTCAATCAAGATTGTAAGAGATAATTGGGGGGGGGGGGTTGGATTCAAATTATATAGAAGATGAAACCTTGATAAAGCATAAGGTATATACCCTGTTAAGTTTGGATTTTGTGTTAAGAAACATGGTGTAATGTGCTTTATGTGGATATAACTGTTGGTAAATTGAGTTGAGATACATACATCATTCATTAATAGGTTGTTCTTCCTTATTTAAGGACTTGAAGTGATTCAAAAGTTTGAACTCATATAAGTTTCCTTGGTAATGTAATCAAGTATGTAGATGATCGTGTAACAGGACACAGTCTACAAGAAATATAGTGCAAAGTAAGTTAGGGTTATCGAAGGAGTTTAAAACAAATTGAGGAAAGCCTTTGAAGCTGGTACAAATTCTAATAACCCATCATAAATGTTTGAAACCATTATAGAATTTGAGAACATCAATTTGACTCTCCTTAGTGTACCTTGTTTTGAGTTTAAGCACAGTCAAACAAGTTTTTTGCAAGAAACCTTGAATAGAGGTAATGGTGGTCAAACTAAGGAGTTAAGGTATGAAAGTTTTTGAAAATAAATAATGCATTAATGGGTATTTAAATCAAGTTTATTTTTTCCCTAATGATGAGGTACTAGTCTGTACCAATGAGGAATACCTTTAAAAAGGGATATTAGGGAGCCAAAGATAGTGGGTAAGTAGGTAAGAAGGTTATAAAGGATGTTGTGAAGTTTGTGAGCTAATCCAATGATCTAATAACACTTTTTTGAGCATGTGATAACAACCAGGGACTTTATAAGATCAAAGGGAATATGTATTTTATATTATGTCATGTAAACTAATATGATAGATAATATGAATGATGGAGTGCATGAATGCATTGAAAGAGTTATAAGGAAGAAATTGATTTGTGAGAAGGGAATAAAGGTAGAGGGAAAAAGGTTTCCAAAAGATGCTGAGAACATCAAACTAAGGAAGATAAAAATGACATTGAGCCAATTGACTACAAGGAGATCAGAGCTAGTTTATGTTAAGGTAAAGATAAGTGTTGTATGGATATGTTTTATTGTTCTTTTTATTAGATGATGACTAATTCAAAGTGACCTCTGCATCATGTGGTATTAGAGTAGGAGAGTTAAATGGATAAGGTATATTTGAGTTTATACATTATGTTGATTTCATATGCATGAATATTTTATTATGTACATATTGAATGTTGTGTTGAGAAGATGTTGTGAGAAGCTAATGGTGATTGAAAAAATGCTAATAAAGAAGTTGCAGGTATGTGAGAGGCAAAAATAGCTAAGAAAGTGAAAGAAAAGATAGGTGGAAAATCCCTTAGCCAAGAAGGCTTAAAGAAAAAGAGAAGATCTATTAATAAGATCATGAAATAAGCTCATAGGTGAGCTTGAGAGAGTCCTATAGGTAGGAAAAGAGAATACCCAAGAGGTCATTATATGGAAAGTAAAAGAAGGCTTGTTAGAAAGAATAATAGGTCCACATGAGGCCAAATAATTAATAGGCATCTTGATTGAGATTAGGAGAGAAAGAGAGAAAAGGAAAAAGGTCAAGGTTGAAAAGAGCCATCACAAAAAGCAGATGGTGCATGAAGACACTAATAAGAAGATTGAGATGGAGAAAAAGATGGTAGAGGTGAGGTGACAAATGGATGAGATGCTAACCAAGATAGAGTAGCTGAAATAAATTGTGAACACACATCTTGGATGGGTCATGATAAAGAAGCCACTCAAGTAATTGATGGAGAAAAGAAGAAGACAAATGATGAAGATGCAAGCAAGGTAGCCTAGAGGGAGATGTAAGGAGGTAAAAAATCCTCAAAAAGATTTTACTAATGATTTTTTTGACTGTTTACATATAGTTGAAGAGTTTCAAGAAGGATTCAAACAAGAATCTCAAGGTAATGATTTTCATATTGTGTTTGATGAGTATGTTAATGAGAACACTATTGAAGAGGAATTGTATGCATGTGCAATGAGACTAATGGATGTATTGGTGAAAGGAAAGGAAGGTACAATAGTACAAAATGATGTGTTTGACACAAGTGAAGGTGCAATAATAGAAAAGGAAGAGGAAACACAAGTTGAAGTGCTTGAAGAGTTTACATGGAAGCAAGTTGAGGTGATTTTTTTGGCACCAATGAAAGATAAAGGTGATGAGGAAGAGTATAAAACAAAATAAAAAGAGATATTACAACATATCATGGAGGGGTCAAAGGATTTGAGTCTCATAAGAGACCAAAAAAGTATTATGGCAGCTGAGTTTGCATTTTAAGTAATATTGAGCCAAGAGGAAGAAGGGATGGTAACCAAAGAACAAGGAGAAATCCAAGAGAGAAAGTAAATAATGATTTTTTTGACATGTTTGTTCCATGTGTAGGTTATTGGAAGCAAATAAATGATCAACAACTATCCAAGAATAGATAGAAGGAGCAAAGTAAGAGGAAGAGCAAGAGAGGAGTGAAGCAAAGAGGAACCCACATAAGCAAGTGTTACAAAGGCATAGGTATCTCAAATAGGCCTCAGGCCCCAGGTGCATGTACACTTGGAGAAGTATGTTTTAAAAGATCTCAAAGTTAACATCTTTTATAACTTTCATGGGAAAGTTTCCCATTCCTCAGTAGTATGATGCAGGAGAATCACTACCCAATGTACATATTGTTCAAATTTTCATGTATAGAGTCTTTTGGAAAATTTTTATAGTCATATTAAGTCTTTATGAGTTCATAATAGTTGATTATATTTTATCAAATTCAAATTTTTCTTGGTTTGGCATTTTCTTGCCAAAACCTTGGTTTAAATTTTCAAATTTCATTATGAAGGTTTGGGATCTCCATCTTGTTACCAAGGGGTCTCAATGTTTACGTTTGATGTTTATGGTCTCATAAAGGAGAAAAATATGCTTCATGACCCATATTACTCACATTATGAGTCATCTTATTGATAGGGCTCAAATTTAGGTAGTTTGCAACGTACTTAAAGAAATGGAGAGTTAGTTATGGGAGTTTATTTTGAAATAGATAGGTATTGTGTAAACAAGAAATTCATTCAATATTGTAAATGATAATGGGGGAGTTGTATTATAATTATAAATAAGATGAACCATTGATAAATCATAAGGTGAAAGACAAGACTGATGATAAAAACTAAGTTTTTTATTTATGCAAAGATAGTGTACAGATAGAGTGTTTGAAGTAAGCATCAAAAAAGATTATATTTTATTGTAGTTATTATATTAGTTTAAAGGTGATTTTATTGTGTTAAAAATTTTTATACATATTTTAAAAGTCTCTTTCATGTACATGGATGAAAAATACGTTTAGACCTATATACCCTGTTAAGTTTGGATTTTATATTAAGAAATATGGTGTAATGAACTTTCTATGGATAGGACTATTATCAAAGTGAATAGAGATAAAAAAATCATTAAATAATTATTTTTAATTATTTATTAGTTTATTAAATTTATATATACATTTGAATTCATATAAATTTATTTGGTAAGGTAATTAAGTCTGTAGATGACTAAGTAATAGAACACTGTCTACCAGGAGTCTAGTGCAAAGTGAGTTTGATTTGTCAAAGAAGTTTGAAATGAATTGAAAAAGGCCTATGATGTTTTTATAGATTATTATAACCCATCATAGAGTTTGTAAACCATTATAGGTTATTAGAACATCAATTTGATTCTCCTAAGTATACCTTGTTTTTGAGTTTAAGCACAGTCACACAAGTTTCTTATCAAAAAACTTGAACAAAGGTAATGGAATGGAAAATAATCAATTAATTTAGATATAAAACGTCAACATAGACTTAAAAAAACCTTTATAGTAGATTTAGAACCCTAAAATTTCTTTGAAATACATTTAGTCCCTTCTCAGCCCGTGTATATCACAGGGAACCTTGTGCTAGGGTTTACATAGGAAATTAGAGATTTAACCATATAAAATCCTTAAAATTTTGTAGATAGCTTGAATTAAATGTGATACAAGAGTTTTTTTATGTAACTAGAATTTTTATGTACCCCTATGTATGATTTTGGATATATTGTGAGTATAAAATCCCTAAGAGACCTAAAGACCTTGGCAGTGGGCAAAATGGGCTTGAAAAGGTGGTCAAACTAAGGAGTTAAGGTATGAAATTTTGTGAAAAGCAAGAATTAATTAAAGGGTATTTAAATCAAGTTTCATTTTTCCATAGTGATGAGGTACCCATCTATACCAATGAGTAATACCTTTAAAAAGGGCTACTAGGGAGCCAAAGATAGTGGATAAATAGGTAAGAAGGTTATAAATAATGTTGTGAAGTTTGTGAACTAATCCAATGATCTAATAACACTTGTTTGAGAATGTGTTAAAAACCAAGAGCTTCATAAGATCAAAGGGAATATGTATTTTGTATTGTGTCATGTAAACTAATATGATAGATAATATGAATTATGGAGTGCATGAATGCATTGAATGAGTTTTAAGGAAGAAAGTGATTTGTGAGAAGGGACTGAAGGTAAAGGGAAAAATATTTCCAAAAGATGATGAGAACATCAAACTAAGGTAGATAAAAATGATATTGAGCCAATTGAGGAAATTGACTATAAGGAGATTAAAGCCAGTTTGTGTTAAGATAGAGGTAAGTGTTGTATGGATATGTTTTCTTATTATTTTTATTAGATGATCACTTATTCAAGGTTACCTCTACATCACTAGGACCTACAAGTGCTAACTTGACTCATCAACCAATAAGGGAGTGAGATCCTATGGTTCGATTAGTAACAGATGATGATCTAGGGTGTAAACCTCATGCACATAATGGTGGCGTATTATTTCATAATTTATATTCATCCCATATGAGTTAGGTGATACTGATATTATGCCCCATACACATGATGGAGGGGATGGAGATTGAGGAGGTGGAGATGGAAGAGGAGCACCACCTGCACCATATCTTATGCCATAACCCATCAATGTGGATGCACTTTTTGTGACAAATGTTTCTATTATTGTGTCTAAGTGTGAATATTTGCATTCTTATTTAGTTTATTATTGATAGTATTATATTTGGTTGCTAATGTAGTTGTGTAATTGGTATTTTAAGTGAGACATATTGGTCTATGATGGTAGATGGGGTCTTTCATACTTTGACACAAAATGTGGCTTATGACATAGTTGGTGGTGGCCTAGTTAAGTGAGATGAAATATTTCTAGTGAGCGTGCACTGTTGTTTGATCATTCTACTATTACTTCCATGACATATATTGTAGTTTTTAGAGAACGAGATTATTTATAGGTATAACTTGATAAAATTCCTATGGATACTCATGATTTTGATCTATCAATGGATTTTATTAAGTGATATTATAATTTATAGATCAAGAATCCATGAGATATGGTTCAAATAGGTATCCTTGAGAGTCATATTAGATGATCAGTTCGTGGTATCGATTACAAGGAGTAGTAGGAAGAAATGGAGCTTCAACTTCACAAGTTGTGGTTCCAGTTATTAGTGATGGTTCATATGATGAAGGTGACCCTATCATTGATTTATTTTAATGTACTATAAACATAATACACACACACATGATATATTTTCACATGTAATTGTCTTATTTTAATGATTATGTTATATTTTTTTAATTCCTATATTATGAGTTTTGTAATTTAATTTTTTTTAATGGAATGTCACAAAATATGGGTATATGATGCATTGATAAGGTTATTTTTAAATGAGCATTTATTAATGTTAGTATTAGTTATGTGATAATGTCACTCAAAACTAGTTTCCCTAGTTGTTTGGAAAAATAAAATCACTATAATATGGTTAGGGAATATACCATTGAACAATTCAAAATGGTTCTAATTCTTGTTGTTTTACTAATTTTTTAACTTATATTTTCAATTAATCCATTTATACTTGATTCAACTTTTGCTTCCATATTTTATTTGGAGAATATATAGACATACGTGTACCAAGTTTTTCCTTAACATTTATAGCCATGCCTTTTTAATTATTACCCCTATGCAGAGCTTGAATAACCCATAGTTCTTTGTTTATAATATCTTGGGATAATTTGGTAGTGGTAGAAAGTGAACTAGAAGGAGGAATCTTCTAGTTTTTTGTTTTTACAAAGGCTAATAGACCATTAGTTACTTGGTAGGAATTTCTTAGCATTCTTAGAATGACTACTAGAGGAAGTGAGTGATGAACACTTTGTTATCTTGTGATCATATATGATAATTCCTCTATCAACAAGTTGTGTAAGCTTTTATCATAAACCATAATAATCATTATCATGATGTCCACTACTACCATGGTAAGTGCAAAATTGTCGACCCTTTATCTTATAAAACTTGTGAGGTGGATGATGGTAATTTGGAGGAAGAGTAATTTTCTTCTTATCCAATAATATATAATATATCATGTGTTTAATCTCTAAGATGATAAAATTGGAGTGGTTACCTCTTACTAGTAGTAGATACTTTTATTTTAGGTGCTATTATGTGAACTAGTTATTTTTTTTCTTAATTTTTTTATTAATTGTTCCTTGCTATGAAATTTTATCTTAGGACAAAGAATAGGTGATTTATTATCACCCTTTTTGGTAGAAACCTATTTCATTGATTCTTTCTCATTCTATAATTATTTACCAATACATTTTCCTTCTAAATAATATGAATTGGATTTAAGGTTTTGAGTGGTAATTTTTTACGTTGATGAAGGTGATCTTTATTCACTTATATTATTACCATATCGATCACATGAGTGATGCACATACATATATAATTTGTCATTTGAATAAGTGTAAACATTATGCGATGCTATTTTTCTATGTGGAGAAAAAATACCCTTACTAAAAATAAATTGTATTTAAAATATGAGGGTTGATCTGTCAAAGAGTGTAAAACATTCTTCAATCATATAATGTAATCTCTAATATACTCATCATGACCTTGTTTTAAGACTTGTAAGTATTTAAATGTTAAGTTTGCACTTCATGCTTCTAATGATATCATAAGAATATGTCTTCCAATGTTTTTAAGGTAGGTAAGGACCATTAGGAATACTATAGAACCAATCCAAAGAACCTCGTGTGGCCCAATGACCAAAATAACATACATATTATGTTAAATGGTTAGCAAGGTCTCCACGACTATCAAATAAGGGAAGCATATGCATGATAATTTATTTTGGATATGGATATTCAAATATAGTTCATGTAAGAGGTTGGTATATAATGAATTTATCTTTAATATTAGCATGACATGATCAAAGTTGAAAATTAAGATTTAATACTTGTATTTGAAGGTCTCCTATAACATGCATCATGAATACAATATGGGTAGTAAGAATGGTAGTAATTTGAAAATGTGTACTCATAGGTTTTAATTTACCATCTACTCTAAACATAGGTATGATGGAATCATCACAATTATCATTACATTTTCAAGGATTAAATTTTAAGACAACATTAATGCATAACTTGGAAACATTGCATGTTGTATTATTCATATCACATGAACTGTGTAAAGAAAGAATAGAAATTGCATAATTTTGAATGCCATAAAAAAATTCATGTACAATTTGACTATCACATTATTTTTCATAAGAAGATAAGGAGATATTATGTTATATGCATCTGTTTGTGTTTATAGAGAGAGAAGGTGTAACACATGTTGATTCTAGAGATATAAAGCAAGAATCACATTGTACTTTTGTTTCATTTTCATATAGCGAGAGAAAAAGAGAACCACATTCTATTTTTAAATAATTTACATTGTTTAGGGAGAGAAAAAGAGAATCGCACTCTAATTTTGTATCATTTAAATTTTATAGAGAGATAAAAGGAGAATCAAATTCTTATTTTGTATCATTTATATTATCTAGAGAGAAAAAAAGAGAGTCACATTCTAATTTTGTATCATTTGCATTGTCTAGAGAGAGAAGAGGAGAATCACATTCTACTTTTATACCATTTACACTATCTATATCATGATAAATATTTATAAATGTAAGAATAGTGTTATCATAACTTTGATTTATGTGTTTTTCATTATTATTATGCTTTTCTATTTTATAAGACTTAATGTGATGATGAACAATAGAAAATAGTAAAGATAAGTGAGGAAGATTCTCAAATAATTAATATTTATAATATAAACATGTGAGGAATGGGAATATGTGCATTATTATTATGTTCCTCTTGTTATAATTTATAATTAAGAGAAGAGTCTAAATAATAATTAGGGGATTTATGATCTTCTATTTCAAAAGGTATTATATTATTCCTCTTCCTCACTTAATACTTTTTAGTAATTGTAATCATAATCATTACCTTCATAATCATATTATTAATATACATCATTAGCATTGTTAATCATAAAATGATCATCATTAGTCCATTAGATAAAGTAATCATAAGGTATAGCATTACCAAAAAATATAAAAACTAAAGGATGAGGACTTTTAGAGTCCTTAGTAGAGGTAATAATTATGAAGTTACTAAAACCTAGGATGGCCATAAAGAAAAGGATGAGACCTGTTCTGAAAACAAACTCCCACATAGAAACCCTAAGACATAAATTTATAAGCAATGTTCAAATAAAATGCATGGGGGTTCACTAATATGTTTATATAAAATTGGATTAATGAAATAATAAATCTTCAATTAAATATAAAATAATTAAATAAAAAGATAATTATTGATTGGTAGAATATAGAGAAAATATAGATTTACAACTATGCATCACTCATCCCAAATCAAATTTCACAATATAAAAGTATAAAATAATATAGAGAAACTCAAATTATTTATCACACATCCTTAATTTTCACATCTTTTTTATTTGTTGATAATGTGTGAAAGGTATTGTATTATGCTCATTTTTGAAACTCACTATTATTTTTGTGCTAGTCAATATTGACTATTATTAGACAGTATCAACTATTGATCTGGGCCTATGGTAGTTGATATTTAACCTATAAGTGTAGGATTTTTATTTCTTTAGTGATTCTTCAACTACATCATCGATGTCCTTTTATACCTTCTCATTCTTTTCAATACATGCACATGTCCCTGAAATATCAAACCCTAGTTTCTTGTAAAAACATTTAGGATGTCAAATAGAGATATCAAATGAAAGGGATTGAGTTAGAATAACCTTAGATAATCCTTGCTGAAATACCAATAATTTCACTAAATTTATAATTCTTTGAAGAGGGATTAAAATCAACTATAGTTTTCCCACTAATATGTATGTGTGTAATTGTGAATATAAGCCTAGATTCTATTTTTCCTATTTTAACCTTGGCACAATAATGAAAAATAAGTCAATACTTCAAATTTATCTATAATTATTTATTATAATTAATATGTAATATTTGTATAACTCTTGTAATGTAATAATGTTTTTCCTAAATATCTCCTAGTAACTATGTATATATAGGAATATTTTTGAATTTAAATTATAGATCTAGTGGCACATTAAAATATATCAAAAATAAAATAAAATGGACCAAATTAATTATTATAAAAGAAAACATTCCCAAAAAATAATTAAAAATATCAAGGGTCAAGATCGATAGTCGATCTTAACCGTAATGGTTAGAACTGACCTAAGATAAAAGTAATCTCAAGATGACAAAAGGGGGTTAGAGACACATGTTTTTAAAGCATGACTCACATGATGTGGATAGGAAAGTGGGACACGAATTCATACTAAATCAATATATAAAATATAAAACATAAAATACACATGCCACTAAGTATGTAATTCTTAGCTAAAGACCCATATAAGCAAAGTGGCTAAGAGACATTGTAAGATAAGGCTTGTGCCAAATTTGGGTGTCTACAAATTATCATAGATGTATAAGGAATTCAAATAATATATTATTTGGTTTAATACATAATATCTAAAACCTAATTAACAATAACACTATTGAGCTTAATGACATTAACACACATATTGTTTTTGGTTGTACAACTTGATGCAAAGATTAAAATGTTTTTTGATCCATTTCTAAAACATGAGGGATATAAAATAAGACTAATTACAAGATACATATGACTTATAATGCACATCATCTTATTTTTTCTTATGATCCTAAAGCTAAGGAGGTTCATCTTATAGATGGTATTATTGATACATTTATGAATTCACAATTACAAGGACCCATGATTACATTTGACAACCATGAAATTATTGATGATGATTATACCAATTCACCTTTATTCATATGTGAATTTTATGAATCACATTCCACATAGAGTGGTATGATGGAGAATGAGTCAAGTGAAAACATATGAAATATGACATTATTTACTAGTTGTGGGAACACACATAGATATTTGATTGGTAAAATAAAAATAGTAAAATGTTTCATTTGATAATGTTAAAACCCTCGAAATGGATTTTTTTAGAACTTATGATAGGAAATACAACTATTTATACTTTGTTCTTAGTTGAGCCCAACATTTACACATTTAACATGGTATTAAGACAAGCATGGTTATACATGATACATGCAATTCCATATTTTTTACATCAATATTCGAAGTATATCCATACTAACAAAACGTTTACAACTCTAGGTATTCCATATGAGTACCCTGTCTATCCCAAAACATTTCCTCCTATGATCCAAAATTACCTATTACATAATTTTTACAACTTTCACCTCTACAAATAATCTAGATTTTATTTTAGTGACAAGTGATTGATCTTCCTCAACAATTGATTATCCAACATCATCTAAATCAACAACATATTCAAGTTCAACATAAAATACATATTTCATCACATCCTACAACATTTTTATGAGTGTGTTCTACAAATAACACCACTGCATTCTATAAACATACAACATAGCCCATAGATTAATTTGACTAGAGATACATAGTACATACATGATCATATCAACCATTATGATGATTTTGGATATTTTATATTCTATAACACATGACCATATTTAATATTCAGAGAGTGACATATGTGATACACCTCACCCACAATATGTGGCATATGCATTGATTGATACAAGACTTAAAATTGAACATCCCATTGATGGGATCATAATTTATCTTGGAAATAGTTTATTATACATATATTTTTAGTGTTTGCTTTCTTGATCAACCTATTATGAGTTGACTCATTGGTTTCTCCTTTTTTATATGGATGTGTACATACATTTTTACTTTGATAGTTCCTCTAGACCTTTTTTTTATTTGATGAGGTAAAATCTAGGTTTTATAGGGACCTAGAACCACTAAAGTGCAGTAAAAAAGTCTTAATAGGCCATAAATAGGGTTGAGGAGCCAAAAACCAAAAAAATTATAGTACTATAAGAAGAACAAAAAATAAGAAAATAGAATAGATTTAAGAGGAAAGTCCCCCTAAGGGTCTTCAACATCTTCAGGGTCCTTCATTGGAATGATCCATTTTTACTTAGAAACCTTTGCCCGAGTGTGGTTCTTGGGGCCTTCAGTAGCATAATTGAAGAAGATCATACGGGGATGCTTTTTACCTTTAACTTGCATGGGGTATTACTTAGGGGGGACCCCCTTAGGGGATCCTTGAGGGGGGTTCTTAAAACCTTTGGTGATTTAATGGCAAGGGACTGAGTGAGCTGGGTAGATTGAACAAAATCCTAAATTATGGCTTTGACCTATTTGTGCAAAGAGTTATAGTCTTGAATGAATTTGGAAAGACCCATCCCAGCTTGTCAAACCTTGGAATTAAAATTTTCTAGCTAAAATTTGTTCCTTTCTATCTCATCAGTCACAATGGCTTTCCCTTTCTAGGCTATCTTTGCTGGAGTACCCACTTTGAGTGAGATAAGTTTTGATTTTGGGATAAACAACTTAAGGGGGAGATAATCAAGGGGGGGACTTTGACAAGTTGTCCTAGGAGGTATGATTAGAGGGATGGTGAGATCGCTCAGTGGGATCCTCCATTGGGGAGTCCTCCCCAGATAAGGAACCCATAGGGGGAACCTCCTTGTCGTAAAGGGCTTAGCCATGCTTAAATAAAAGGAGAATCAAGCCTTGTAGAGGATGGTATTGGTGTCATTCACTTGATGTAGTAATATTGTACTCTTGAGGGAATTTATCATAAAGTAAGGTAGACTAATTTTATATCTAATAAAATTATTAAGTAGTAGAAAGTGGTGGAAAAATATAAGAGTATATTTACCTTTGAGCATCATGTAATGCATGATTTGAAGGAAAATGTCAGGTCAGTAGCATAGGAGATCAACCCATGGAAAGCCTTTTTGGTCTGTCTATACAAATTCATTCAGCCTAAAAAAATGTTGCAATGACTATTTTTTTAATTTATCTTTGAACACCTTGGCACCTGCACATGACATGCCATTTCTTCTAGACCTTGTATTTGACTTTATTATTTTGTTTAATTGGTGCTTGCCTTGTAATTGCTTATCCTATTTTATAAAATCATGATAGTTATCTTACAAGGACATGTGCATGTACACCATTTACAATAGTTTGAACTTAGTTTCCATATTTTGATTTATTTTACACCTCAATGTGGTAAATTACTTTCCCACCTCTCCATATTGACTATCTATGCTTACTTTTTCATGACACGCATTGGGATTACATATTCACATTTTTATATGCCTACATATCTTATGAAAATTTCAAATACACTAACTATTTTTGAATAGTGTCATGCACCTATTATGAGTTATTTAACATACTTTTTTGAGACATAAATTTACCATATAGTGGATAGACATCACTTGAATTCTTCATACTATTTTAGTATTACACTTGGCAGACACTATGTTTTGACCTATTGATGTAGGAACATCTAAGTTCACGAGCATGAATTTGTCTAAATGTTGTGTTGTGCAAGGTTTCTTTCTTTGCATATGTATTGTTGTAAGTTTACGTACCTATTTTATGTTGCATAAATTATCTCTATGTTTTTATGCATTACCTTTGGTACAATATGATTAGTTTAATTATATGTTACTTATGAGCAAACTTGTGTCTATAATGTCCTACTAATTCTAATTTTATGCATATTTATAACCATTCCTTTGTTTGAATAAGCCTAAAACTTGTGCATAAGAAGTAATATTAATTTTTAGTCACTATGTATCAATGTGGAGATTTTATGTATGTTTCTATCAATCTATGACATGTCTTAAGCAATAAGGGATTTGATTGAGTTTATTACTCACTATAGTGAAAGATGCATAGGAGATATTTATTGAGGTCATTAGATCTTCATTGTGCAAGCCATGCATCAAGTTTTAGGACATTTTGAAAGCCTATGATAAAGCATGGAATCATTTTTGAAATGATGTAAGGATCATGGTACAAAGGTTCATGGGAATTGGTGATTGTGAAGTCCCAGTAATCTCGTATGACTTTATCATGCTTATATGATGTGTTATGTAATGAGTCATTACTAATCATTTTATACTTAATTTTCAAAGTCATAGAAGTTAATGATTTATTTAATAATGTATGTGACCTTTTGTTAAATGCATTTTATTATAATGTGTTCTTATTCCTTGTAAATGTGAATACATTTAATATTTTTAGTGTAATAAGTTGTGTTAATATGGTTAGTGGGGGAAAAAAAATTAATATAAGTAGGCATATATTGAATTTATATAAACATTCCCCTACACATGTGATATGGAGCTAGTTATATTTAGTGGGAATGAAAGACTTGAAAGAATTTGATTATAAAGACTGTTTCTTAGCAAAATCTAAGATCTACATATTAGATGTTGTAATGAATCTCAATGTGAGATCATAGTATCATTGTGTCATTTTGCCTATTTTATTTCCTTTGATTGAAATAAAATAGAGATTTGAATTGTTGTTATTGCATTTCATTGCAAGTTTTGTTGAGTATTGTTAGGGTTACATGGTTTAAGTCATTTGTTTCATTTCCTTTGATTGAAATAAAATAAAGATTTGAATTATTGTTATTGCATTTGATTACAAGTTCTGTTGAGTATATTTAAGGTTACATGGTCTAAGGCATATGTTAATTGAGATCCATAACCATGGATGGATCATTGGTATCAAAGTGAGGTTATAGTCCTTGTTATTGTTTGTTACTTTCCATATTTGTGAGTGTGGGTAGAAAGTAGCTACATACATCTTCTAGATTGTTAGAAATAAGGTGCAGGTAAATTATTGATATGAGATCATTATTTGGTATAAATAACTTTTATCTCTAAGGAAATGGCACATAGAGGAGGATTAGGTGGTAGAATATCATGAGTGATTAGAACACCTAGATTAGTAGATCTGATATAAGTGAGAAGAAAAATGCAAGCCAAAATGGAAGTTATGGAACCACTCGCACATCATTTTGGAGTTGAAGTAATAGATGATGAAAGTGATACTAATATTTTGGAAGAATAACTTGAAGATAAAGATGTATAAGAAGAGTTTGATTAACTTGAAGATATAATCTTGCAAGTTATCACAAGAATTAAAAGTAAACCAAAGGTGGACTCTAGAATTTATTATAGTAGTTTGAGTCCTGACGATCTTATTGACCAGATCATTGAGTTAGAGATAATTTGAGTATGAAAGTATGGATGATACTAAGTAAGTTAATTTTGATGGTGAAAAGTTGAAAGGTCATGCATCCTTATGGTTGGAAATTATACAATTTGAGAGAGTGCACAAAGCTAAATAAAATATTAAGACATGGAATATATTTGTTTTCAAGCTAAAATATAAATTAATTCATTTGAATTATAATATGAGTTTGTTCAAGAAACTCAAAAACCCATGAAAATGTAAATGACTATCAAAAATTACAATGAGGAGTATTATAGAATTACTATTAGATTGGTTCATATAAAAGATGATGTTTACAAGATATCTCAATATGTAAATGGATTGAGAATGGAAATTCAAGATGAAGCTGGTATGATCATATTATGATCTATTAAAGAAGCATATCAGTGTATGATAAAGGCAGAGGGAAAGTTATCACAAAAATAAAAATGGGGAACATAAATAGGAAGATGAATATTCACACATGGATGTGGAACTAATAGAGGTTATCCTATGAAATTACAAGAAAGCGAGGCAATTAATTTGAAACATAATAGTGTTAATGCCTAGTGAGGTAGAGGATCGTATAACTATGGATGAGGTAGAGGTCATGGATTTAATGAAACATGTTTTATATGTGGTGAGTTTAGCCACCAATAATTTAATTGTCCTTATATGAATATTGAGGGAAATAAAAGAGCTAATGTGAGTGATCATATCACACAAGAATATGAATAAAGTGTTGCATCTATTCATAACATAGATGAACCAAAGACTAGAGAAAATGTCATATTGAATAAAGTAATGTTGAATCCTTCAAAAGAGGAAAATAGTCTTGCACAGAGAAATAACTTGCTCAAAACTATTTGCAAGTTTGAAGATAAATGTTGAAAATTATTTGATGATAGTGGAATCATAGATAATATTTTTTTTCATAATAAATGGTAGATAAAATTAAGATAAATATAATTGTACATTTGAGTATGTGTAAGGTTGTTAGTTGTTGAAAAACATTAAGCTCTAGTGAATGAACAATGTTTGGTAAGTTATCAAATTGGTACTTATAAAGATGATTTTTTATGTGACATAATGCCTAAGATGTTTGTCATATTTATCTTGGAAAGCCTTGAAAGTTTGACTATAAAGAATAACAAGATGGATGTACTAATACATATACATTGTGGAAATATGGATTGATACACACACTAAGTCCTTTAGAGGGTAATTGAAAAGAAGTAGATTAGAGTGCACAAGTGTTGATAGTTTTAGGAAAAGAGTTTCTAAAGGAAGTAAAGTAAAGTGAGTGTTATGTATTGATTGTGAAGCCAACACAAGAATCCATAAATCTAGGCAAATAATAAACATTACCACAAGAAGTAAAATAGATATTAAGTGATTTTAAGGAGATTATATTTAATGATTTTATATATGAATTATCAATAATGAGAAGCACAAATCATCACATGGATTTGATACCTGGTTTGAGTTTATCAAACAAAAAAACACATACATTGACTGTAAAAAAGAATGTAGAGGCAGAAATACAAGTTAAAGAATGATAGAATAAATGTTTAATCAGAGAAAATTTGAGCTCTTATGTAGTACCAATACTATTAATGCCTAATAATAATGTGTATACACAAAATATTTTTAAACTTTATCATATCTTAACACTTTCTCTCTTACAAGAACCTGTCAAGTTTTAATATCTCTAAGTGCACACCTTAAGGGTGCACCAAAAAAGGGATGGGAAGATCTTTGGTGCTTCACAAGAATGTTGGTCCTTAAACCATTACCTAAAACCATTACAAATTACTTTTATCCAACTCCCTAAACAAATAAAACCATTTTATCCACTCTTATAATAATTCACCTTCCAAAATAGCCCCTGACTAAGCATGCACCTATTTTATTTATTTTCATACTATGTCAATCTAATTGATCTTGTTAGAGATTGAGCACATGTTATATAATTACATTGACTGACCTAGTTTAAGACCTAAAAACTATCTTTCCTACCCAACAAGATCATCTTTACTGACCTTGTTGACTAAATTCCCAAGAGGATTTAGGTTCAATCCTTGGTTATAAATACTCTCTTAACTTCAATACAATAGGGATAAACATTCATTTTTTCATTATTATAGCTTATAATTTTTCTATTTCTACACTTGAGGAGTCATTGCTTAGGGTTTTTCCTTGGAGGAAAAGAAGCTTGTCTTGTGGGAAAGTATTGAATGCAAAGTAGGAGTATGTTAGCCTTGAGATGATTTATATATCATGATCCTTACAAAGCCACAAAATCCTCTTGAAAAGCACCACTAGATAAGGGAGAGATTGAGGCATGATAGGTTAAATTCAAGGTAAGTATTCTTAACTTTTACTCTTTCATTTGGTAGATAGATATTGCACAAAGTAATAGGATGAATTTTATACTCCTTACTTAGTTTACATCTACATTGAATTGAGTATATATCTCTTTACATGTTTTGTGTTATTTGTTTAACTATCCCCTTTGGTTCCAAAAGCGTTAGTGAACACTATATTAGTTTTATTTTATGTATTATAGACCTAATTAGGGTTATTTCATAATATTAATTGCCTAGAGGCTTTGGAACCTTCTCATTTAGTGTTGTGTGGTAAGATATTACTTGGTTAGGTTTAGTAGATCCTAATTGGTCATGCCCCAATATAAATAACTATGCAATGAATTGTTTGGTATGTTTAATTTCTCTGAGCTTGGAATCCACTAAGTAAGATAAGTTGTAGATCCATCCTAATTTGTTACATACATTTTGGTGAACCCAACATGAATCTAACCCTCAAATTTTTTTATTTTTAAATTACAGTCAACTAGATTGATCTTGTTGATCTAGTTTTATATTCTATGCATAGGTTTTCAACTAGGTCAAGCCTATCAATCTAGTTTGTTATCTGTGCACAAGTTTTTCAACTAAATCAAGTCTATCAATCTAGTTCTATTTTCTATGTGAAAGTTTCTAACTTAATCAACATTTTCAACATAGGTTTATTCTCTATTCATAAGGTTTTTAGTTTTATCCAATTGAATCGAACTGATTGATCTAGTCATTTATTTTGCCTTTTGTGCCTACCTAAATTAACTTGCTTGATTTTGTTCATTTATGTATTATGGTTTTAGCTAACTAAATCAATCTGAATGATCTAGTTTCATTTTCATTTTTTATTAGTCTTATTTATACTAGATAGTTTGACTTGGTTCTATTTAGTAACACTATTTTATACCTTTATAGGATTAAAAACTCACTTGGATGACCTAGTCAAACAATAATTCAACATTATCATAAAAAATAATACATTGACTTGGTTGATATTATTACATCCTCTAAGTTCATTACAAACACATTAGTATTTTAGTTTTGTCAAAATTTAAACAAATTAATTTTCCCACCTTTCAAATAAAATTTAAAATATGTATTATTTTCCTTGGTTTTTCAGTTCTATAAAATTTTACTCATACAGTCAACTAAATTGACTAGCTCTATCTAGTTCTATGCCATAAAACTATGTCAACTTGGGCAATTTTATTAATTTGGGCCTATTTTATAATAAACTGAGTCGATAAGCTTGACTCTATTTTGTATTATTTCCCCAACTAGATCAACTAGCTTGATTTTGTTATGTATGTGTTACCCAAATTTTGGCTACCATAAGATAGGGTCACAAATTCTTCCCTTTTAATTTATTATTATCATATTTTAATGTAAATTTGATAAAATTAAGGTAATATCTATTTTGATCATATGCTTATCTAAGTCACTTTATGTCATGCTTCATATGGTTCAAGTGGTGTTAGAGGTTTAGGGTGCCTTGTCAAGACATATGTCATGTGTCAAAGTCAGATAATACCCCCTATAGTCCTTACATGTACCTAAATAAGTCTCATGCTGTACTGTAGGTCAACAAATCACTTTTAACCTCTTTTACAAGTCATTAACAGATGTAAAATGGTTAAAAAGTCACTTTGAGAGCCCAAAAAGGTGAAAAATACATATAAAGATGTCTTAAGATGACTTATGAAGAATTATATAACATGAATTTGGCAGGTATTTTATGACAAATTAGTTTCAAATGTTGAAAAATAGTTACAAGTGATTTTCAATGCTTAAGAGAGGCTTAATATCCACTTGTACAAACTAAGAAGATTCATTTTTCAAGTGAAAGTAGTTGAAAAATGTCTCTTCAAATATGTCAGGCCAAATTCATGATTGTTTTGTAGGTAAAGGTCTAGAGAATGCAAAATTTGCTTCATTTCCTCTATCACTCCCTTGGTAAGCTAGTAAAGGTCAATTTCACATGCTCATCTTATAAAGTCAAGTGAGAGTTGTGACCTAATATTTTTAATATAGGAGGGGGTAATAATTTAATTCAAATACATGGACAAATTTTTCATATTTATTGTTTCTCCTTTATGAAAAATCATTAAGAAGGTAGGGTGGTCTTAAACGCTGCATAAACCCCACATGCTCACTTTTCTCTTTGGAATGGATGTTTTAGGATGGTTTAATGCATGAGATAAATTTAAGAGGATATATGGGAAATTTTAAAATATTTAACATGATTTTAAAATTCCTACTTGGCACGTGTGACATTATATTAATAAAAAATCTCCATTTATGCATAATTATAGGTTGAAAACTATGATTTTTTAATTATACCGAGGTGTTCAAAAATAGGTTTATGATTGGTGGAGATATCTTACCATATTTACACCATATATAATTATCTACATTACTATAAAATGGCTCTTCATGCCTAATCCACACTCATGTCCTCTAGACATGAGGCAACTTGTAAATCCTCAATAGTACACCAGTCATCATATGCCAACAAAGCTCTATTATTTTGTGGGTCATGAGTTGTATAAAAGAAAATATATGGCTGAAATAGTGTGTTGGATTCTTATAAAATCCACATACACCCATTAAAATCATTATGAGGACCTAAAAAGGCAAAATAAGGGGTCATGTCTTATGGCTCACTAAAGGGTTGTGTAGCCTGTATGAGAGGCTAATTTGGATATTTGATTAAATCTCAAGGAAAACCAAATATGTAAATTGGTTTCATATGGAATTAAAGGTCATATCAGACCTCTATATGAGCTCCTTAAAGTGGTAAATCTCACCACTAATCCACCAAAGTAGGCCTACATCCCATTCTTTTCATCCTCTTAATGGACTGTGTTGTAATTTTGTGAAACACAAGAATATACCAAAAAGTAATGATAGTTGTACTATAAATGTTTTTTTAAGGATAAAAATTCATTAAATGGGTTATGGGATAGTATATGAACCTTAATATTGTCAATAATAACAATCTACACATCATAGAAGGCCTCATACATTGAAAATGCAAACCTACAGGTTTGCAGACTTGTAGGTCTCATTTTCACATTGAATGCAATGAGTTGAACATTAAGAAGTGAAATTAAAGAGACTAAATATTTGTGTGAGTTATTTTTAGGTTATTTTTAAGTGTTTAAATCATCCAAAGAGGTCAAATATGTCAATGGATACCTCTTCTAAGCTCAACAGTCAAGGAGCCAATATAGACCTACAAGCCTGTTTAGATGATTGCAAAAGAAGTATGAGTGATAGGTGAAATCATGAAGATAAAGAGTGGAAATAAGGACTATATATTATATAAATATATAACATGAATTTAATATTATCTATAAGTTGAATCAATATATTTTCAATTTTTGACAAGTCTATTTAAGCCTACTATCCCTAAAACTACACACCTACTAGCCTGTCAAAGTAAAATGGAGGTAACATACTTATGAATGGTTGTGTAAAAGGCTAAAGGGTCTGTATAAGGTTAGGGAAAGAGTAAGGAATGTTATTTAAACTTTTATAAATCAAAATAAATTTATAAAGGATAAATTTGAAGCTCAACATTCAAGAGCCATTCAGTCCTATAGACTTATAAGCAAAATGGCTAAACCTAAGCAACCTGAGGATTGTCTAGTCTTGTTAAGAGAGGTGCCTATTTAATTAAAGGTTAAAAGGTATTTAAAATGGAAACATAACATTGGAGTGAATTTAAAACACTATTAATGGGTCTCAAGTTTTCCAAGATCATGAAGAGAGGGCCTAAACTCAAAAACATAGCCTATTCACCTATAACCAACATACTCTTGGTATAAACAATCAGGCCTATATACTCTTAATGAGTTAGATACCTTTTGGTATGAACGTAATTTTTTTTTTTTTTTGTGAATATAAACCACATGAAAAATACTCTCTAATTTTACCTAAATTTCATAGTCTTTTCAAGGTAAATGAAGACATTTCCAAGTCTTGAGAAACCTATTCAAGCCTAGCAGGTCCAAAACTGCACCTACAGGCCTATGATTCAAAGAAGTGGTGAATATTTTATTTGAATTATAGTAAAATGAGAACCTAAAGGAAATAATAATATGGATAAAATTTGTATTGAACATTCTATTAATTTTTAAAACCTTTCAATAATGAGAAATAGCTCAAACACATACACTAGGGTCAGGAGTGTATGTTTTGTCATAAACCCTAAGCATCATCAAATGGGGTGTGTAGAGGTTATTAATATTAAATATGGTATGAAAACCATTGGAATAATTTAAATTTTATTTTATATAACTCTCTGAGGTATTTGGAATAAATACCAAACTCCAAGATGCCATTTTCAAGTCAATCTCTCTCTTGACCTCACCAAATGCATTCTTTCTAGCTTGAGAGACACCTTCTCAAGATTGGAACAATATGTATAGGTTTAATGGGATTAAAATATATTTTTATGTGTTATGGGGCCTTGTAAAATTGATATTTTTTGGAATTTTTCATTGGCTAAGGGCCTGTACTTTATGAATCATTGTTAAGATAATAAGTGTGTTATTGGCTGCTTAGAAGACTAGGTATGACTAATTGGAGAAATTTACTTCCCAATTTATTTAAATGAGTTTTAATGATTCTAAAACCACCTTATAATTATTACTCACTCTCAATGTACCCTTACCATGATACTTTCCTATACTTGCACCTATACAGACTCATTAAATGTTGGGTTTTTGTGAGATTTTGAGCTCAAAACAAGATTTTTGACCTCATGGGAAGATGAAAAACATTTAATAGAATGTATTTATGTCTATTATACATCATTTTTTCAAAAAAAATTTACATGTCACCTTGAAAGTGCTCCTACAGGTCTGATTGTTGAAGGCAGTGTGAAATAGGCTTATGAAGGGCTATTTTTTGGCCATTTCTTGGTTTGCCTACCTACACAAGGTTAAAAAAGAAAAAAATTTCAATGAATCATGGTAACATGTTACTAAAATTTAACCAAAAAATTATTTTTGGTTTCAAATGTGTGTGAGGTCATTTGAGCCAAAACTCAATTTCTAGACATAGAGGCCTAATTGAGGCCTAATTGAAGAGAGAGATCAGGTGAACAAGTGCACTTACACTCAGAGTTGGTTCATGAAAATTTTCATGAATATGTAAGGCCATACTAGATACTCAAATAAATTATTATTTTTCCAATATCATTTGTAAACTATCCTATATAATGAGCTTTATGTGTTTTTAGGGTTATAAGGAATTGAGGCCAAATGAGAGCTTTAGGTGCAAAATGAGATCTTGGTATACATTTAATTCATTGAAAAGAGTTGATTAAAGTTTTATAAGGTATGTGTATTCCATACATGAAGATAGGTTTCAATCATAATGATGAAACCAATATTTAAGTTATTTGGGCAAGAAGGGCATAGTAAGATAAATTAGGCTTCAAGACACTTAAGAGGTGTAATCATCATTGAAATTCTAGTTTGGATAACTCTTAAACAAGTGAAAAGTGTCAAAGAGTAGATAAAGAGAGAAAATAAATATAAATTTATGATCAAGTGTGCCATTTGTCTATTTCCAAGCCAAGAGAAGAGTATTCTTAAAGAGGAAGGAAAGGTTTTAAGCAATTAGATGAAACTCCTATGCCACTTGGAAGAATATGCATATTCAAAAGAGAAACACTTGTCTTTGGATATTTGATTCATCTATTTATAACTCCATTCTTGATTTCAACTCTTAATGACACTTGTCATGGCTCACTTCTATGCCCTTCTCTCTTTTAGTTTCATTTTTTCTATAAATTTAGCTTTGATGGGCTTTGTATGGATCCTTTCCTACTCAAATGAACACTTGTACTATGCCTTTGAACAATGAGTGAAGTTAATTGTCACCCCCTCACATGATTTCAACTACTTTACTAGTGTGATGGTTGATGAATGTTAGTATTAGTCATGGTACTCTCTCTCATTTGTCCTTTCCTAGCTATTTGCAAATTTGTAAGTCACATGGTGATTTTAATGTGGTTTACATAGATTTAAAGTGGATTTTTAGTTATTAGTGCCTTATTTAGACACCTTGAATAAATTTCTCATTTAATTCATTCTCAAATACCTCTATGTTGAAGAATTCATGCCTGAAACTCCTTATTTTGAGAAGTGTAATCATATTTAAGCCTAATATTTATTCTTAAGTGCATGATAGTCAAGTGGAGGATGTTGTTTTACTGTATCACCTCCTTAGATAGGTTTATTTTATGTATTTTCTCTCCATTTTCCTTGTTAATCAAGCAAGTATTAGTAGTGAACCTAATTGATACATCAAGGGGAACTAACTTTATAACCTAGAGGTTTGGTCCATTCAAAGGTTACCCAAAACCTAGGACCAATCCCATTGCATAGCTCAAGTTGAGAGGGATTGAATCACCCGCTTAAGGGTGAAAATTTGAGCTATAATAGTATGTTTCAAAATTTTATCATAATCAAAGGAAATTTAACTCTAGTCATTACAATCACTTTAATTTTTAGTTATCTTCTTGTTTATTTGATTTTAGAAATTACAACATGGTTTTTCTACTTATCTACTATTGTGAAGGGTATGTAATATTATATTTATAGTCCTTTTCTATTGTTTACAAATATCATGGCATAAGAGGATTTCCCTGATACTCATATCCATAGTATAGAGCTAAACATGCTCTTTAGTTTCCACATACCTCATAGTATTTCAGAAATACCTAGGATTTCCCTTTGTATTGAACCTTAAGAATCCATCCATTCATTTGATTATGTGGTGAATTGGTTAGTGGTTAGCACTGAGAATTTACTTTAGATTACCCTTAAAAATAGGTTTAGTGGGCTATGGGAATGGAACTTCCTCCATAGTTAGCACTCTAAAACATTGGGCTGAGACTATCTAACAGACAAGCCAATATATTTTGAAGACTACATTATCAATCAAAAACTTTAGTACAACTTCTTGCTCTTATTTTCAAATAATTAGTTAGCATCTAAATTACATTCTTGTTACTTATTGTTTGTCATTCTATGTTGTATTGTATACTATATTAGCCAACATTGATACACGTTTCGTGTTATGTGTTTCAAATTTAGTTTCTTTTTATGTTTTTATAACTAGATTGACCAGCTTGACCTAGTAATTTTACAAAGTGTTCTATTTTCTTTCTTTTCCAACAAGATCGACCAACTCAACCTAGTCATCTTACAAACTATTTATTTTCCTAATTTTCTAATTAGGTCAACTAGGTTGAGCTAGTCTGATCTATTCTTTTGTTATCTAACTTGTTCAACTAGATCAACCAACTCAATTTAGTATATGTTGATTAACATAGTTCATATTTAGACTATTTGGTATTTTACTATTTAAAATACAACTACACTAACTAGATTTATTGCATACCTTTTGACCAACTTATTTCATTATCAAACTATTCTATTTCCCTATTTATAAACACACTTAATTGACTAGATTGACTTCTTACCTTCTTGTCAACTTAGTTCATTATCAGATCTATTTTCCTTGTTTAGAAATCAACTAAATCAACCTAGTCAACATCATACCTATTGGCTAACATAGTTCATTTTTAAACTAGAATCTAACTTATTTATTCGATCTAGTCTAATTAGTGGCCGATTTAGTTTATTCCTAAAAATATTTTTCACATTATTTTTCTTCTTTCCACCTTAATTAGCATTAAATCACTTATTAATTTTTTTTTGATAATATTAAATAATTTATAAGATACATGGGTTGTTATTTCTTACCCACCCTAGCCACCCAAGAAGATAATCTCTTGTGGTGCACTTATTCCCACCCTTCATCTAACTCTATTAACTGCAACATGGTTAAAATTACCTAAAGTGATCATTTATATGGATCTAACCCATTTCATACTTATCATGATAATACCCTATATATAATTATCTATTATACAATTGAATCAATATATACTAACATAGAAAATACTCCCACATGGAATCCTCCTATAGGAAGCATTCATATCCCTAACCTTGTAAATGTTCCTCCTTCCAACACTAATAATTAAACTCATACATTTCCTCCCATTACTAGAAACCAAAATCCACCTATCAATACCACTAAAATTCTTGATCAAATGGTTCAACAAATAAATTATATGCAAACAACCAACAAATCCTAAAGGATGCAAATTCAACATCACATATTAAAAATGAATAATCAACCTCTTCTTATCATGCCTAAAAATAACCAATTTTGTTTTCCTCCTCCTCTTAGAGATGACAATGGAAATATCATTCCTCGACCTCTATTACAAAACAAAATACTTCAAATCCTTAAAAACAAACCATTATCTCCTTTCATGATATCCATAGATATTGGGTATATCTCTAACCATTAAATATGATGAAACTAAAGACCATGCCTCTTCCCTTAAATCATTTGGTAATCTATACAAGGAATGGGTCCAAACTAATACTTTCACCACTATCAAAATTTTAGTCAAAACATTTATAGGAGATGTTTTAGAATGGTATAATCAAATCCCTTAATATTATATCTCACAACTAGAGGATTTAGTCAATGTTTTAGTTAAATAATTTCAATAAAATGATCTCCTAAAAAAATTTCTCAGTCATTTTATCTATGCAAGATAATTACCCTTAGAATCAATCCATACTTTCATAAAATGGTGGAAATCATTAGCTCATAAATAAGATCAAAACATGATAAATGATAACCTTTTTAAATTATTTATCACTACTTTAAAACCTTCTCTTCAATATAAGGTTCAAACTTTTTCTCCACAAAATTTAAATGAAGCATTTGATCAAGATAAAAGACAAGATTTCATTATGAAATAATTTGAGGCAACCCATAGCTAAATCAAGGAATATTTTTAAACTTCAACTATTGAAATTATAATTACTAATCCTCAAATTAAAGTAGTAGTTAAAAAAAGATAATCAAATTGTTTCCCACTCACCATTAAAAATAACACAAATGAAGTGGTTATTATCTCCATCTAAATTATTCACTTGTAATAATAATGCCCCCCTATCTTGGTATGATCTTAATAAATTATGTTGATTCGATGCTTATATTGGTCATTCTCATGAAAAATATCACAAACTTATCAAATTTGTGGTTTCCTTCATGTTAGGTGACACATTTGACCATGATGCTATTATAAAATTATGACATCATGATTATCTCAAAGCTTCTCAAAATAAATAGGTCACTAAACCCATACCCTCAAAATATCAAAAATGCACTTCTACTTCTAATACACAACATTTAAAAGATAATATTTATGTAATAGATGCTAATTATGATCAATATCAGACCAAATATCAGTATATGAGTATGGATAAATTAAACTATAGATGTAATCCTACTTACAAAGATCCTATCACTAAACCTAATAAATCCTCTACTAATGAACATTTGATTAAAGGTACTACAACTATTATACCCACATCTTCTGAACCAAATGATGAACCACTTCCATAATTAGAACCCCTACCTAGTTCTCTTATCCCTATAGAAAATTCCATATATCACAAACCTCATGATGGTTCTTCACCCTCTAAATTACATTGGAATTTATTAGAACTCAGCTCAATGCCATATAAATTTCCCCTATGGAATTAGTTTTAACTTCTTCCTTTTATTCAATAATTACAGAACATCAAAAAACCATAATCTAACAATTCAAAATTTCCTTCTAATCATCCTCCACTTAAAAAAGTTCATACAATTGAAATAGTCTACACATCCTTAAAACCTTCCATATAATTTATCTAATAAGATATGATTAATGATGAGATTTTATTTTGATAAAATGATCCACCTATATTTATCAAAATTGGGATCAATAATAATCTCATTCAAAAAGTTCTAGTAGATGAAGGATCAAGTACTAATTTCAAGTATTACTGATGGAGGAAGCAATGGAAAATTTGTTGGAAAAGATTAGTATTTAGATAGGGGTAGAAGTGGAACTTGGAGAGCACCCTAAACTATGGATATGACTTAAAAGGAATGTTACCTTGGTTATGCACCATAACAACATCCTGAAAGTAGAGGTAGCTCCTTAGCACAAGGTGTGGGTGGTGAAGGTACTAATAATGGAGCTACCCATCCCCTCTCAAGCCCTATAATCTAAATCTTATTATGCTCCCGTGAGAAACTCATCTTCATGTGAGCCCATGGCAGAGTTGGGTTTTTAGGCTAGGCTTGTTATTAGTGATGAACCAGAGTCATCTAAAAAGTTTCAAAATTTTGGCCACTCTTTGATTTAGGGGATAAAGTTTCTTGTCATTAAGGCCTTTTTTGGGTTAGGTAGTTTGAAGGAGGACTTGAAAGAACTTGGAATCCTTCTGATAGTAGCATCATTTAACAAAGGCCTTAAACTTATGTTAGATTGGTTGGTCAAGATGATCTACTTGTTGGAAGTCATTTACCAGTCCTTATACTTAAGGAGGATATTCAATTGGGACCCAGGCATCATAACATCCTTGACCATGGTTTTTTTGGAGAGAATAAATTTTTGAATAATTTATCCTTAGGCCCTCAGCTGGATGAACCTCCTTTTGTCTCTGCCAGTCCTGTGATCTTGTTGTAAGCTCTATTTTCTTTAGATTTTGAGTCTATTTTAACATTATTTGGAAATTTGCTTAGGATTGGAATATGAAACAATCTCATGATGTTTTTGGTGTTTATATTGTTTGTTTAGATATATGTTCTATGGTTTCCAAAGGAGGAGGTCCAGGGATTGATCTAGGCCTTTCTAGTTTCATCCTTTTTGGATGCAAAAGATTTAGGTTATGTTAGCAGCTATCTAATTCAAAATATTTTAGTCAAATTGAGAGGCCCTCAATCTATTCTTTTTTTCTAGATAATATCATTATTCATTTATATGTTTGGTTGGTAAATAAAGGCATCAATATCACTATGGGAGGTTAGAGATCTATCTCCACCATGTCTCATTCTTTGGATCTCCTTCACTAGTTTCTTGTTTAGGGTTTATCCCTGACATTGATCCCACATTATTCCATCTAGATGCTCTGGTATAAGGGTGATGTGGATGTGGAAGCATTGAAATTTCCATATCGTATCATTTTGACCATTAATATACTGAGTGGGTATTCATTCAATGCTAAGATTGATGTGACATTTCTGTTAGGTTCTCTTTTTGAGAATTCAAAATTTTATTTTACCCACCTTTTATGGTATATGTGCAATCTCCTCCTAGTAAAACATGGTTTTTTCAATTTTAAATTAAAAATGATGGGATTATTTACATAAGTTAATTGAACTAACAGTTTTAATAGTAGTCAGATTTTTGGTCATTAGACCACTCTGACTCCTTTAATGGGCCTTGACCTTGTTGGGCTTGAGATTTTAGTTTTCACTAAATTTTCTAATTTAAACTCAATACACCTCTATGGGGAGAAGGGTTGTCACACCTACCCAATTGGACTTGGATTCCAAAATATAAACTTTTGCCCTGTTGGTCTCAGACCATTAAATTTGAAATCTTGGATGATGGGTTATCACATCAACCTTGTTGGACTCGGGACCCTAGATTTTAAATTATGGTTGACAAAAATGATAGTGTATGCAAGAAAATTTTACCCTAAAAACATTTTTTCAATAGGTTTGGATCCCAAGAATTCAAATTTTAGTTTTATCTACATTTTTGGAGATGTTTGCTATCACATCCATCCTATTGGTCTTGAGCCATTAGACTTCAAAATATGGAGGATGAGAATGACTAAGTACTCACAAGGCCTTGCTGAGGTGAAGTTTTTTGGAACCTAGCATGGTTATGTAGAAGACCCAGATAGTAGAAGACTTTCCTCTTTGGTGGACCTCCTAGGGTGCCCTCTGAGAAGACACGACAAAGGGAGTTTTTACCTTTGAGATTTACTTTATAATAACTTCTTTGTATACTACTAGTTACTTGATCTTAAAACCCTTGCTTTCAAGTAACTAAAATACTCTAGTTTTCTAGTTCCACTCTAGTCTTGGGACCTTTGCTTCATTTTCCTATAGTTTCTTATTTTTTGGCTTTTCAACCCTAGTTTTGGCTTGTTAATCCTATTGCACTTCATTCTCATGGTTCTAGGTCCCTTTAAAACCTGGTTTTACCCAATATAACAAAAATGTCACCTCTCTTTGGTTATTTTAACAAATTAGTTACACCAAAAAAACATCATACAAACATTCCTCATATGTAGAGGATTTGATAAAAATAATAAAAAACCACCTGATTTCATTTGGATCTCACACACCATCGAACCTAAGATAATTCACACTATCCCATTTATTGATATTCCTTTATCTTAAATCATTCTCCTTGGTCACCCATGGACATATCATATTTGTGCCATTACTTCTTCTGGTAGTCAATGTATCAAATTCATACATAATGGAAAACACTACAAACTTGAAGTTGATCCTAATCCATGGAATATTCAACTACCAAATCCTAAATCTCAATATCACATTCATATTATTTATCATATCAATAATCCATCTCTCCCTAAGTTTTTAAATATGCATTTTGATCTACATGTCACTCTTGTTGATTCTGATGATGATAAACCAAATAAATTATAAAATACTTGTAATAACATTCAACTGCCTCCTTATATAGTGGAATGGCTCCCTCATTATTTAATCCCATGTGATTTTACCATTCACCTATTTGATGATACTACTAATACTCATCCTTTGTGTAATGCATATGAAGCCTCTTACATAGAGGATGTTTTCACTTGTATTGAATATGGATTAGCAAAACATTTTCAAGATCCTCTAATTATGTCTCCTTGAAAATTTAGCAATATAGGTGTTTTCACCACTAAATCTCCTACAAAAAATGATGCATCCACTATCTCTCACATATATGATGATAATTATATCATGGCCCAAGCTCAATCATAAATTTAGATGTACAATATTATCAAAGACATTAACAAAAATACATGCCTTCAAATGTGATGTCCATGTTATTCATATCTCATTCAATACCAAATGAGAACCTAAAGTTTATGTACCCTATATTAATCTATCAGTATTAAACACCCCATGGATAATAGAATACATCCTAGCTATAGCATCTTGTGAACCTTGTGCATAATGTAATTTAGTATAACCTACGTTAACAAATAATAAATATTATTGCCCCTTCTTTCAATTATACTGATCAATCTAAATTATCACCATCTAAATTTATCCAACTAAAATCAATTCAAACAACTCTTCCTAAATCAACACCTACAACCCCATATATTTAACAAACCAATACAATTACTATATACCTTATTGATTTAACTCAACCTAATCTCACAAACACAACATCTTTATCCACTACTTTACTTGAAACCACTTTGGATGCTAAAGCAAATTATGTGAGATAAATACATTTTGGATATGATATAAAAGGTAATAAAATCATTGATATTAAAGTAGATGTTAGATATTATGGACCTTTCCTCATGCTTCCTAATGAAAAAGCTATATAAGAACTCCTCCATGCTAAATAACTTCAACTTCTATGCTAACATCATAAGCATGGCAACTTTAAGAAAAAGGTTCTTTGTTTAAATAATTTCATTGCTAATGTGGACCCCAAATCACATCTTATTTCTTCCCTCTCTCCCGTTCCATATCGTTTCCAAGATAAAAATGTTATGCTTATCAAAGAAACTACAAAAATTAAATATGGTACACCTACATGTCCTTGACCTATTACCATATCTAAAGAGCTCTCTCCAAAATAACACATTAATTTTGGTCTATTTTTTGACAAATGAAGACATGCCTGGAATTCATCCTAAAATAATCATCCATAATATCATCACCTACCTAGATGCTAAACCCATATGATAAAAACAATGAAAATTTCCTTCTCATATTATACCTTATGTCATAAATAAATCATCAAACTTTTGGATGCTAAATTCATTAAGCTTGGGGACTACTCAGAATGGGTCTCAAACATTATCCCTATTCATAAAAAAACTACCATGGTTATTCGCATATGTATCAACTTTTGTAACCTAAATTTAACATCTCCAAAATACAATTTTCCCTTACCATCAATTGATGCCATTGTTAATTATACTACTAGTTAATAAATGATATCACTCATGGAAAGTTTCTCTAGATATAACCAAATTCACATAGCTCCTAAGGATCAACATAAAATAACATTTACCATAGAATGGGAACCTATTGTTACATTAAAATGCCTTTTAGTCTCAAAAATGACAGAGCTACCTATCAATGTGTAATGACCCATATTTTTATTGATCTCACTCATAAAATCTTTGAAACCTATGTGGGTGATCTTATTGCCAAATATAAATATTGTGATACTCATATTCATGATTTAGCTATCATCTTTGATCGACTAATTAAATACAAAGTTAGACTTAACCCCTTAAAATGTGTGTTTATTGTTACTTTTGGTAAATTATTAGGTTTTATAGTCTCCACTAGGGCATTGATGTTGATCCAACCAAAATCAAATAACTTATCAACATGCATATCCCTCGTTCCATTCTAGACATACAAACATACCTTAGGAAACTTGTAGAACTTTACCTCTTTATTCTAAAAATGGATTACCCTATCTAATCAATTAATTCTCTCCTTAAAAAGGGAAATGCTCAAAAATGGATGAATTTATGCCAAATATCATTTAACAACATGAGATAATTCTTAATTCATCTTCCTACTCTTCTCGCAACTTCAAATGATCATCTCTTAATGTTATACACATCATCTCCCCAATATTAGTTGGGGTAATGCTTGATCAACAAGATGATACTAGAAGAAAACATGCTATCTATCATATCAGTGAAGTCTTAATCAATTACAAAAATGTTATACAAAACTAGAACATGATTATTTATCTATCTATTTCATAGATGAAAATCTCTATCATTATATTCTTTATCAAACTACTTATGTCATTATCCATTCTGATCCACATCATCATTTTTTATTTAAAGCTTTATCACCTAGAGATATAATTGGAAAATGGATGGTTCTATTAATGGAATTTAACCTTTGAATAGTTACACAAAAATCTATCAAAGATCAGGTCATCATAGATCAACTTACAGTTGGCTCCCTACCAGCTACTAATCACTTTTAAAATACCCTTCCTAATGAAGAGATTATTTATAGTGAAGGTCTTAATCAAGGAATCTCATTTAAAGATTATTTACATAATTTTATTTATGATATAGAAGTAAATAACCATGAATAAATTGACTCTCTTCCTTCTACCACTAAATATAAAGTAGTCATTGAAGAATTACCAAAAGTTACAATTGACTTGCATGAATAAACTTGGACACTTCACTTTGATGGTGAAAAATTCTTTCAAAAATTTAGGGCGAGCTATGTTTTAACAAACCCACATGATAAAATCACACCCATAACATTTCAATTAATCTTTGATGTCACCAATAATATGGATAAATGTGAATCTCTTATATTAGGCATGAAAGACACAACCAATTTACACATCCTATATTTACATGCCTTAGGTGATTCACAACTCATATGTCATAAAGTTAGTGGAGATTATCAATGTAAAAATGGAAACCTCATCACATATCATCAAATTGCCACTACATGTGCCAAATAATTTGCTTCATTTACCATTGAACCAATCCCATGAGAGAAAGGTTTTATGGCTTATTTCCTCACTTCATCAATATCATTATTTCATCCTCATCAATTTCTTCACGATTCCCAATTCCTTATCAAAATGAGAAGTCATCTTATCCTATACAAAATAAAAATTATTTTCTAATTTATCTTATAAAATATGTCACTATTTGATAGAGCTCATACTTACCCTCTAGAAATAAATTATCTTAAAAATATCTAAATTTGTAAATAAGCATAAAAATATATGATTTGATATAAAACCCTCTATTATCATAATGTATAAGGTAATTTCCTACATTGTGTAATGCTAGAACAAGTTACTACTCTCCTTAAACAAGCTCATGGGAGAATCTATGGTAACGACCATGCCACAACCTGAAAATACTTGCACATGGGTTAATTTTGACCTATTATTAAAAAATACATCATTAATTTTGATAAAAAGTGTAATATTTTCAACTTCATGATGATCTCATTCAGTCTCTAGTCAAACTCTAGAATTTGGAATCTCCTTGGCCATTCTCTATGTGGGATTATATTTCATTGGCAAATTACCTAGATTATAAGATGGCCATGTCTTCAAATGGTCACTACCACAAAATATTTTACCAAATGGGTGGAAGCCACTCCTCTTTTAAATGTTAATGGTATTATCATTTACAAATTTATTCTCAATCAAATCATCTATCATTTTGGAGTTCCTCATACCATTATTTTTGATAATAGTGGTAATTTCAAAAATAAAGATATGAAACTACCATGTGAAAAATCAAAATTACACACAAATTCTCAACACCTTATCATCCCCAGTACAATGGCTAAGCAAAATCTACCAAAAGAAATCTAAACAAAATCTTGAAAAATACTATTAGATAATATCATACTAATTAATATCTATAAATCTATCCCACACTCTAGGCTTATCACACTAGCATACATATTACTATTGGGGTAACACCATTTTCATTCATATATGGGTGTCAATCAATCATACATTTAGAAGTTGAGATACATTTCTTACACATTTATCTTCATGGTATTATTATTTATGAGGAATTACATGAAGCCCATCTCCATGCTTTAGATTTCTTGGATAAGTGATGTATGGCTACCTTACAACATAATCACCAATACAAAGCTCACATTTCTAAACAACATAACAAGAAATTTAAAGCACATACTTTCATTATTGGTGACCTAGTACTCAAAATAGATTATACACATGACAAATAAGGAAAGTATGACCAAAAGTGGTGGGGCCCTTACTTTGTGAAAGACATCCTTGGTCTTAATAATTATAGACTAAAAACTAATGAAGGACATATTTTGAAAGAACCCACTAATGCTCAACTTTTAAAGACACATTTTGCTTAAATATTTACTATTCTACATATTTCTTACATACTTCCATATATTATAAATACTAATAGTTTTTTCATATTTTCTATAAAGATACCCAATGTGTAGTATTACATTACCCTCAGTAGCCTTAGTTCCTATCATTGGTCATACGGTCTATATATATTTATTATTTTACTTTATGAGTTAAAATGTAAGACCATGGATATGACCTGACCATCCTCATAAATATCTTTTTACTTAATAGTAAAATCTTGATGTCTCTTTTTGATCATTGATTTTTAATTTTACAAGCTTATTTTTACTTATTTGGTTTATATTTTGTGAGTTACAGTATAAGACCTCAGATAGGACCATGCCTTCCTCAAAAAAATTTCAAAATTAAATAAAATATATTTAATTAAGTGCTTCCCCTGAAGAATTAAGGCAATGGTTTGAGGATTGTGACTTTATACTCTCAAAATTAGTTATTTTATTTTATGTTAATATCCTTAAATACAAATATTTTGCATGTCCTAACACATTTACATTATTTCTCATGATATGGATTCATGCTTACATGTCATTGTATCATTTTCAAATTTTCATACTTTTTGTAATTTGAGGCAACTCAATAGTTCCATGTTCATTCTCATATTTTCCCCTATTTTCATTCCACTTTGGGCATACCAAGGTTGGTTTCGAGATAGAATTATTATTTAACATGCAAGTACAAGTATTATACACCATGATCTTTAAGTTCTTTTTCTTAGCTATAAATTCTATGTTTTCCAGTGATAGTCATTTTTAACACCCATGTTTGATTTTATGAATCTGTATAGAGGAGGAATAGAAACATCCATAAAAAATCTAAAATCCAAATCATTTAAAACAAAAGGCAATGATAAAAAAGGCATCTATAAAATCAAAAGTCAAAATCACACCAAAAGCTGTGATTATCAAGCACATCTCCTATTTTATTAAAATATCAAACTCTACAGTTTACCTCATGAATAGATCTAATGTCTATTGGGGTATGATAGGCTAGTAGACTAGCATAGGAGGTCTTAAAATTATCTACAATGCTAAATAATTTCTCAAACAAGTACCTAATCTTCATAGTAGATCTATGGCTCTATAAGGAGTCTTGAGGAATGGGGAACATGTTGTGGGAGGGTATGTCCATTTTAATTTTCATGCATATATAATTCATGGGCTGATATTGACAATTCATTAGATAACCCAAATTTGTGTGGCTAAGGTAAGTTATCTAGAGTTATTAATGTCAAAAGTCTTCTTGTTTTTATAACTTTATTTGAGTGTCTTGTTTCCAATAAATATTCTAACCTTGGTACTGCCTACATTTCCCCCACCACCCATTTCATATTCCTCCTTGATGGGCAAGTTTGTTTCTAATTTTTTTCCCCATCTTCTATATTCCCTATTCTTCATCTCTTCTTATACATGCTTATAACAAGTTTGTTTTGGTTTAATCTATTTTTAAGAACAAAAGTTGCAATTTGAGTGACTATGAGTTGATTCTTTAAACCATTTCCTTATCTCTCTTAGATTTCCTTGGTTTTTTAGTTCTCATCCTTTTTCCAGACAATTTTGATACACTTTTCTATTTAGTTTTTCCATTGTTGAGTGAGTTTGAATTGTTACTTCTCATTCATCAATGTTATTTTACTTTATGTTCTTTTTCCATATTTGTTTAAGTATGGTTTTTTACTTCTTTTACATTGATGTTAATCTATTATTTTAGTTTTATGTGTCCTTGATTTGATGTGGTTTGTTACTTTTCTTATTTAAGGTACATTTATTTGAGTTTATCAATCATTTATTAGCCTTGAATTTTTAGTTACCTGATTAAATCTCCTTTTATCTAATTTATTTGGTCTTTTGGTTCTAACTTAACATTAGTCATCCCAAATTATCAAATTTCCAAGTGATTTATTCAATTATATAAAGTTCATTTATTTCGATTTCCCCACATTTGTTTTATTTTTTCTCTTTAATTTTGTATCCTTAGGGATTTTACAAAGAAATTAATGTACCCTCCATGATCAAGACTATAAATACAATAGACAACCATTTAGTGATAAAGGTAAGTCAAGGTATGTATATGATAGTTTCATTTATTTCAAAAAATTCCTTATAGTTATTTCAAATTCAAAATTTCAATTTATGATTTTTATAATAATTTAGTAGCTCAATATTGTGCATTGCTATGTTCTTTCTCGAAGCACCATTCCATTTTACAATTATATGACACATGCTGATATTTAAGTGGGGCATATCTATAAACATGATATTTTAAAACTTTATCATATACTAATGTTTTCTCTCTTGTAGGAACCTATCAATTTTTAATCTTTTTGAGTGCATACCTTTAAGGGTATACTAGTAAAGGGGTGGGAAAATCTTTGGTGCTTCATAATATTGTTGGTCCCTAAACCATTACCTAAAACCACTAAAAGTTATTTTTATCCAACTCCATAATAAACTAAAACCCTTTTATTTACTCTAAGAAATTCACCTTCCAAAAATAGACCCTGACTAAGCATACAACCATTTTCTTCATTTTCATACTATGTTGGTCTAGTCCATCTTGTTAGAGATTAAGCACATGTAATAGAACTATATTGGCCCAACCAACTTCGTTTGAGACCTAGTGAGTATATTTCCCACCAAACAAGATTGACTTGGTCAACCTTGTTAGTTAAATTCATGATAGGGTTTAGGGCCAATCCTTGGCTATAAACACCCCCTTCACTTCAATCCAATAGGGACTTGTTATTTCAATAACATGCCCCATAATTATTTATTTAGATGGGGACACTCATAATTCATCATTTCAATTTATTTTCCTCATTTCTTGATCAATTACTTGATTATATTTATTAAATGTTATTTGTCTCCAAAATCCTAACAAGTGTTGTTCCAAATTCAATTTTAAGATTAATGGTATATCATTTCATTTCTTGATTTTGGAGCACAATATTCTAAAGGTGTGGATTGAGTATCCATTTGATCTATTTGGTATTTTACATATCTATTTTTAAATTAGACAAATATTTTTGCCATATCTTGTGCATTATTCATGCTTTGGACCATGGCCTAATTCAATTACATAAATGTTAGGGTTTGCTTGAGCCTTTAAAAAGTTTTTCAATTTAAAATGACCAAGTATTTATAATATCCCATTATAAAGACTTGGTCAAATATTCAATTTTAGGCTTGATTTTAAAGTTATTCAAATCTTTATAAATGTTAATGTTTGAGCTTTGGAAAATGGTCTATTTTATAAGATTTGGGATGTTGTTTGGAAAATCTCATGTTTAGGCTACTTTACTATCAAAACTCTTCATTTTTGCTCTAAAACATCGATTTAAATCTTTGGGCCCAAGGTAATGGTCTAAATATTTGAGCATTAGAAATCCTTAGTTATTTATGGTCGACTAACTTATTAATTGCCTTTGTAAATTATGTTTTCTTTATCTTCTACAATAAATTACCTTTGAACACTCTATGCTTTATGTGATTTTAGTTATAAGGTGTTTCAAAATCTTTATGTGTTGTCAATACAAATATTTTGGGTGTTTATCCTTAGTGAAGAACCTAAAATTTAAATATTCATGTTGGTGTACCTTAAAAGCTTGCCCACTAAGTGGCTAAAACTTTGTGTGATTGATGAACCAGGAACATGGTGGTATAACTATGAATTGGCATTATTCATTTCTCAAGCATTAGCATTTTGTTGACTATAAATATCCTTTTCTACCCTCCCTTCCCCTTTCTTTTGTGATTATTTTGGAACTAAAATACTCTTCCCTTTATAAATTAGTAAATCCAATCTTAATAATAATAAAGAACCAAGGTTGAATACACTAATAAGAATATAAAACACCATCAAATAGACATTAGACCTTTGGTGGTAGCAGTTCATGTTCTTAGATTAAATTTAGTTAAATGTCTTGGTCCTTGGATTGAACTAACATCAATCCTAAAATTAATGAGGGGAAATTTTGTCCCATTCATTGTTCTATGCTTTTCTCTCTAAACATTCAATCTCATGAATGTATCCATAATAAGATTTTAGAGCAAACAATAGATGAAACTAGAAAGAGGAATTTAAAGAATATTTTATTGATTGAATCTTTCTACCCCTCATTTATGCTTTCTCCATTGTTGTGTGATTAAAACACATACACCAACAATAGCTAGCACTAGGAGGGCATTTTAAAATACTTTAGTACTTATCATTCATATTGATCTTATGATCTTGTCATTATATGAGAATTAGCATAGAATTTACTTTGATTGATAAGAAAAATTATGAATTGTTGTATGCATCTATAATTTACTATTAATTATTATGTATGCTTTTAATTTTCCTTTTCCATTGTGTTGTGAGCTTAAATACTAGGAAAAACTAGTGTAAGGAGTATTTTGACTTATTATTACATTCCAAACCAAGTTGGAGCCTAGTGTGCAAATCACCAGATCCTAATCCATCTATGGGAGATTGATTATCTCACCACTATAAATCCATAAAAGATCATGAATTGGTAGATTTAGACCCAACCCTTTAGTTATCCACATTGGCTCATCATCTTAATATACCCAAAACCAACATATACCCATGACAACACCTATGACATGGCTAGCTAAATTTACTATAGACTCCCCTAGAGTTGTACATGACTTACTTAGGAATCCTGAGAGATACTTGATAATATTTACAGCTAACATAAGGAGAAATATTGAGGATCACATAAAATCATACAAAAGTACCCTTAGACTTATTAATTTTGAGCATGAATACATTGCCTATAGATGGTTCCCATTTACCCTAATGGATGAAACCTATAAATGATTTATTAACCTTCCTAGAGACTTTATCACTAGTTGGAATGACTTGAGTACTACCTTTTTATCCTATTTTGGTTAGGTGGTAAATCTAAGTGTTTTATACCAATAATTTACTTGTATCAAGATGGAACCCAATGGGCCTATACATATTTTTAATGCACACTTTCCAAATATGTATAATAGGATAATAATATTATATAGACCAAATACCCAATTAGTATTATAAGTATTTAAAAATTCTCTAGATCCATGGATAACCACTTTATTATGGAGAGATCCAACTATTATTGATTTACCCCTCACTTATGTGGAAGCAATAAAATTTGATAGGCAACTTAACCCATAAGTTTAGATGATGGATCCCATTCCTATTTCTTTACCAAACATGATAGCCTTGAAACTCATTCTTAATGCAAATCAAAACTTTCCTTTGTCTAAAGCATTGTTCATAACTAACTAACTCCCTTTGAGACATGATACACCAAACAAACATTTGGGTTATCATAATCTAATGAATAATTAAGTGGCATCCAAAACTCATAACCAAATGTTGTTACCTCATGTTGTGAATAACATAAAAAACATACTATAGGATTTCAATAATAATGAGTTGGATGAAATTAAATGTATGGTTCAAAGATTGAGTAATGATTTCCTAGGTTTGCAAAGACAAATGGGCAGCTCTAGTGCTGAGAGTTCAAATAGAAACTTCACTTATCATATACTAAATATAAATTACAATAATCCTAATTACTAGACAAAACCTTTGCCTAATAAATTTCCTAAAATAAACATTTTCAAAATAGCTCTCTCAAATTGGTGTTGTGTGCATAACATAACCCAACATGATAAACTAGACTGTATTAAATTTTGTAATTCCTTTGACATATTAAAAGAGAAATCTAGTAATATGAGGTAATGCCAAACTAACTAGAATCATCCAATTTAGGTAGACCTCAAAGTAAAGCTATGGTATTGGAAACCTTATAATTACCTAGTTAAGAAGATAATGAGCTAAAGGAAAGCACTAATGAGGTGCACACCTTATAAAAATTCTAGAGGAGTAATTATGCCTTAAGGAATAAAACATAACAACAACCTTTCATCACCTCAACTCCTCCCAATAATGGTGCAACTCCACCTGATCCCAAGGCTAGAAATGATCTTCCACCTTTAAAGCCTAGTGATTCTAGGGCCCCTATGAGAATAACACCTCAAGGTAAAGTTGGATATAACATAGTCAATGATATGAATAAGATTAAAAAAAATATCATTCTTCATGAACTTGTTAAAATTACTAAGCAATGTTATCTTCTACTAAAATCACTCACTAAAAATTCAACTCAGCCAACCCAACCAAAGGAAAATACTACTCACACCAATGCACTCATTCACAAGAACAAGACTAAAGTTCCTCCCTTTCTTTTAAATATTAGACTATTTGGGAAAAACATGTATAATTATTTAGTAGACTCTAGGGCTTTGACCAATGTGATGCATGTATGAGTTTGTGAAAAACTAGGATTAGTCCCTATCAAATCAGACAAGTTCATAGTTCAATTAGACAAGTATGAGGTCAAAGTAGTTGGTGAGATTCTCAATATACACATGCAATTAGAATATGAGTCTAGCATTTAATCATTCATAAATATTCAAGTTGTGGACATTATTGATGCTTCTAGGATGATCTCAGTAGGGATTAGTCTAAATCATTTAATGGATACATGGCCATAGACTTTTCCCACATGTGGTTACCTTTGAGAGGAATATTTGATAAAATTATAGTAGATAAGGAGACTAGAATGAAGCACATGATCATTGAATATAACATAATATATGATAAAGTAAACCTAGTCTAATCAGATTTAGGGATTTACACTTTGAAAATAATTCCTACTAAGAAAAATATTGATAATGACATTGAGCTGGTTGGTTCATGGTCTTTATACATCGATGGAGCTCACTCTAAACATGGTTTTAGAGCAAGAGTCTTGTTGATAGACCCCAAAGATAAGAGGCATCTAGCTAATTACAGGTTGAAATTTTTATGCACCAAGAACCTTATAGAGTATGAAGCATTGATCATTGGATTGTAATTTTTATTAAAAGATAAAGCTAAAGAGCTAAGAGTATTCAATGACTCTGATCTTGTTGTAAACTAGGTAAGGATATTATTTTTGCAAATTGTCTTACCTCATAAATTATAAACATGGGGTATGGGATATAATATAAATGTTCATCATATTTAATGTCATCTATTACATCCTAATTTCTCACTAAGAAAATTTACTTAATTATCCATAGATTATTATGGTTGGAAATTTTATTTGATTATTATTGAACTAACCTATAAGTCATATGCTATTATGGGATAGATGTATATTGCTTTGATTTCATGATTACATTGCTATGAGTTAACTGTATTGGATTTGATTTATTATTTTAGTAGTATTTTATGATATATGTCATGATGATACGAAATAATTACTTTTTTTTCATGAGGTTGATGCAAGAGAGATTCATCCCTTGGAGCATGATAGAGGGAGAACATCATCACAAAGGGTGATGTAGATAGAGGTGTTGGGGGATGATAGAGGAACAACTAGAACCCTTGCACACACCATTTTAATGACACACATTATATACATATTTGAATGGTTAGAATTAGTGTATTTTTGATGTTATTTTCATTTAGATAATTGTTTATGCATGATCATTTGTGTGTTAGCTCAATTTGAAATTAATCTCATGTGATTGTGTTTTGGTTGTTATACATAAATTTAGTATATAATGTAGTAGTATGCTTATGTCATATTAATTCATGATTTAACGTATATTTTCATGATTTAGTTACTACTTCATATAGCCTAACCATCATGTTTTGATGTAATATTTGTTGATTCACCATGTCAGATTAAAATAATAACATCAACTTATATTATTTATATTATTATTAAGTTATTATGATTATTTATTTATTATTAAGCTATATTATTAAGGCATTAGTAAATAAAAAATAGGAAGAAAAACACAAAAATTAAACAAAGTGAATCTGAATAAAGAAAAAAAATATGAAAAGGAATAAAAAAGAAAGAATGGCAAGCTAAAAAAAGGCAATATTTAAAGAAGAATAAAACTCATGATTATCTAAGGTGAGCTTATATATTTAAATAAAACTCATGATTTATGCAAAGGGAAAAATAAGAAAAGTCATGACATAAGAGAATAAGAGAAAATTAGGAGAAAAAAAGGAGAGGGCACGGGTTGGATAAGAAGACATGACAACACAAGAGGAGAAAGGACACATGACAGAGAATAGAAGGAAATATAGGACCTTATAGTATCAACTAGATGCCATTGAAAGGTTGGTAATGTTATTTGTTTTTAAACTCAAAAAAATCTTTCATTGATTGAGTGTTGAATTTCATTTAACCAGTGAATGATGTGAATTGGGAAAGTTTGATATCATATATTTAGAAGAGTGATAGTGAACAATGTAAATGAACTAAGCAAATTATATAAGAACATCTAAAAAAAATTAAGTAATAAAAAATTATTATATAGAACCATGGAGAGGAATATAAGCATGGACTATATGTAATCAAAATAAAAATCTATGTGTAATCTTTGGGTTTTTGGGATCCCCTGTGTGAAAAATTTCCCCACAACTAAGTTTTAACTTGGTCATATTAATAACATTTCCCTATAGTTTGCACCTTGAGCCTTCCTAACTTAGTTTAAGACACCAGATGCTCTATGACCTCGATTTAGTCTCCATCTCAGCTATGTATATAAACACATAAAAAGTACAAATCCATCCATAACCATTGAGATTTCCAATTCACACCCTGCTTAATCATTATACATAAGTAATGAAATGAGCTTCAATTCTTTGTAAATACAAAAAAAATAAAAATAAAATAAAATAATACAAATAAATTAAGTGCTTACATATGTGCTATTATATTTATTATAAGGGATTCATCAATCAAATTCTAACCTAGTCATGCTTAATTCATTGGCGCTAATATTAAAACAATCTCAAGGGATATACTTCATATCTATGGATTCATGAAGTGTAGTTCTTATATGGTAGATAAATGAAGCATAAAATGAAGAAGTGAATATTATATTATCAGAGCTACTATACATGTGGATGCCTTGATGTAATGAATACATCAGATGATATCATATCAACTAAAATAATAATTACCTCTGATATCCAAAACTCTATTAATGGATGTAACAAAAAATTAGCTATCCTTAAAAATACTTGAAACATACACATCATATGGATTATATGGATTTAATGATTATATGAATACATTTAGATAACATATACATACGGTGAATGTACAATGACATCACAATAAAAGTGAATTCTCCACTAACTAGAATTCTCATTATATGGACTTGTTATTACCTAATGTTTATAATATAATAAGCACATTAAATCTAGAACTCACCGTACATGTACCAAACCATTATTTGTCAAAATGCATAGATAAATTCATAATAACCTTCTACATTTTGACTAAACATTCAATATTAATAATATTCAATTCATCCATGTGCTAATATTGATGGTAGTGATGCTCTCCTATATCATTATTATTACTGTATGTTGATCATCATTATTCCTTATTATCATGAGTTTCACATTTAGTACCATTAAGTTCTAATATATAGCTTATATTTGTACCTTGGGAGGTGTGCTTACATTTATAGTTTATTGTATGTTAAAAACTAAGTCATAGATCTTGAAGGATTGAACACTATGCATACAACCTCCAAAAAATATAAAAACTTGATTAAATGAAAGAATACATTTTCATAAAAATTATAACTTTATTTATTATGATTTATTGTTTGAAATTGAGTAGTATGTACATAAATGGACTATGATATTAGTGCCTATCATAGAATGTATTTACAGTCTAAATAATATAATTAGAATATACAATATAAATATAGATTATACCCAGTTGGTATATACAATACTTGTTATGATTATTATTATTTATGTGATAAATAATATATTGGAGATTAATTCATACATTTTATGGACTAAATGTGTTTATTTAATTATTATTATGTTTAGCATGTTTTATGCCTACTACTAGGAAGTAATCTGTATGAATCTATTGGTTATATATATATATATATATATATATATATATATATATATATATATATATATATATATATATATATATATATATATATATATATATATATAAAACCAATAGATTCATACAGATTACTTCCTAGTAGTAGGCATAAAACATGCTAAACATAATAATAATTAAATAAACACATTTAGTCCATACATTATAGTGGAGATTCATTCATACATTTGATGGACTAAATGTGTCTATTTAATTATTATTATGTGTAACATGTTTTATGTCTACTACTAGAAAGTAATCTGTATGAATCTATTGGTTATATATATATATATATATATATATATATATATATATATATATCTTACATTGCTGGTACTAAGTAGTGAGATGGACTTCAGTAGCTTACTAGCATCACCAATGCCAGATGAAGGTAATCTGGGCAAGTGATGTGTATCAATTTGATTGATCCTAGAGATTAATAAATATTGAAAACTTTGGCCAAAGTAATGTTTAGTTAGAAATTTTTATTTCATATGTATGATTTACATGTTTGTGAAATATCATGTTAGAATGAATTTCTTTATGATACACTTCATGTTCTTAAAAATCATACAACACACTGGTACTAGCTTATCTCTATGGATTCATATACCATCACTATATACTCATCCATGAAGGGAGGGCCATTCCATGATGGGGATTTTATGTGTAATCAATGGTCCATGGTTGGTGTGAAAAAGCACTCAGATGATGCCCTCCCTCCACACAACAATACTTCTTTGGAGACTATACTTGAGATTACCATAGGTACTGGAGTTTAGGAACTCATGTTCTATGGAATATTTTATCTTGTATCTTGTATTAGATTATTATTATTGAAACATTACACCTAATGAGATGTAATTATTTACTTATTATGCATCAAAAGCAGTGATTGTATGTTTGTACCAACCATGGCTAAACATTTTTAATTACTTTCTATATTCAGCTATGTTTTGTTTCATATGATGCTTTTAATCTAAAATAGGTAGATATTACATGCTGATTTTATAGTTGGAATACATATTATTTTTTATCTATATCACTAATTATATTCTCATGGTGAAGTCTAATGAAAGAATACATTGTTTAAATTAAAAAAATCATGTATTTCTAAGTAGATCTCAATGGGGATGTTACATGTGGTATCAGAGATACAATTCAAAGTTTAAAACTTAATGAATCCACTAAATTTTTTCATATCCTTCTATTTAATATAAATAAGAATGGTTAAATAGAGAGTATCCAAAGAGGGCCTTCAAATGTCAATGACAATCCTCCATTTGATCCTAATGAATTTGATACTAAACAAATAACCAAGTTAGATTATATTTTTGAAACCATGAATGAATCCAAGGATAAAATTTCAATCCTAGAGTAAGAATTTCATGGACACGAAGAGGAAATACACCAAGATGTACTTGAAGAGCATCCTAATGAGCAAGAAAACCCTTAGGATGCAAGAGCTCAGGTAGCTATGGAGTTGGCTAGAGATATGAAAAAGGTGAATCCACCTAAGTTTGATGGAAATATTTTGGGTGATGGATTTGAAGCATGATTGACTGATGCAGAGAAGTATTTTGATATTTGAAACTAATATGAGGTCACTAAAGTAGTTTTGGAAGCTTACTAGTAGAATGGTGAAGTAACTATGTAGTGGGCTAATAACAAGTTAGAAATGAATCTTAATTCAACCACCAATACATGGGAGCAATTTGTGATATTGTTTAGAACATGATGACTTCCACATTTATACTTTGATAATAATCTTATATAATTATAGAAACTAAAGCAAAGATGTCTATCAATGAATGAGTACTAAGAGTAGTTCACCAAACTTATAAAGTATGTACCTCAGTATTAGGTAGATGACAGGTTAAAAATTAGGAAGTTCATCATGGGATTGAAACCCTAGATTGGTGGAGAGGTGGACATTCATAAACCATCTACCATGGACCAGGTCTTTGAAAAGGTAGTTAAACGGGAGCAAAAGTTGAAATATCTTACTCAGGCTAGGGACAAGTTAAAAAAAAAGTTTACAAGTTATAAACAAAATTTAAAAAAGAAGAATTGAAATTAGAAGAGTGGAGACTCTAGGATTCAGTTCAAAACTTAGAATGATATATTCAACAATGGTTCAAGTAACAAGAAACCAAGTAATGGTTTCAATGGTGGTTTTAAGGGAAACCAATAGTCTGATAAGAAGGGACCACCTATAGGTTGCTTCATTTGTAGAGGTGACCATTATGATTGTGAGTGTACAAAAGATAAGTCAAATGATAAAGGTTCTACTCCTCAATAGGGAAATTTTTAACAACATATTCATACGACAATTGACAATTGGCAAGTTGAATTCCAAGCTTCACCCATAGAACTATCAAGTATTTTGTTTGAACAACTAGTTTATATTTTGATAGATACAGGGGCTACAATTTTTTTTATAAATCCTAAAATTCTTAATAAGTTATTTAGAAGAGCTAGAATAATGGAAAATACATGGTCGGTAAAATATGTGAATGATTCAAAACTCAAGGTTGAGAAGTTTTTAGTTGAAGCAAAGATTAGGTTAACTGAATTCACAACAATAGTGAATATTTATGTAACACCTATAGGGTCATATAATGTGATCCTAGGGATCAATTGGCTTTCGAATCATAAATCCAAGGTTGATTTTTATCTGAAGAAGGTTGAGTGTCTTGGCGATTTTGGAAAGCAGACACAAATTTAGGATGAGAAAAGAGAGTTGAGGCTTAGGCATATTTCTAATATGCAAATCAATAAAGCTCAGGGAAAAGGATGCCAAGCATTTATCATCACTATAAATGAAATGGAGGAATCTAAGGTACCATCTCTCAAAGATTATCTATTCGTTAGGAATTTTTATGATGTATTTTCAAAGGAATTACTAGGATTGCCTCCTAGAAATGAGTTTGATTTCTATATCACTATCATACCTAGATGGAAACCATAGTCTAAACCACAATACAAGATGAAAACTAATGAGTTGGTTAAATTTAAGGCTAAACTCCAGGAATTGTTGTCAAAGGGGTTGATTAGGCCAAATGTGTCACCATGGGGTGCACTAGTTGTCTTTGTCAAGAAGGATGGTACTCTTCAACTTTGCATTAATTATAGAATGTTGAATAAGAAAACTATGAAAAATAGGTATCCAATCATATAGATGATATTTTTGGTCAGATGTGAGGGGTAACAATCATTTATAAGATTGACATTAGAGCAGGATATCATTAGCTAAGGATAAGGGATGAGGATATTCTAAAGACATCATTTAGAACTCATTATGGGCACTTTGAGTTCACAGTGTTACCATTTTGGTTAATAAATGCTCTAGTAGCATTCATGAATCTCATGAATAGTGTGTTCATAGAGTATCTAGATCACTTTGTTTTTGTCTTTCTTGATGACATTCTTATATACTCTAAGAATGAAGAGGAACATTTTCAACATCTAGAACTTGTTTTACAATGGTTGTAAAAGCAAAAGTTGTATGGCAATTTTTCTAAGTGCACTTTTTTTAGGAAAGAGGACAATATCTAAGACATTATCTCTATAGATAGTATTTCAATAGATCTATCAAAGATACAATCTATTATGGAATGGCCAACACCAAATAATGTGCATGAGGTAAGAAGTTTCATGGGATTAATAGGATATTATAGGAAATTCATTTTGTATTTTTATGAGATAACTAATCTAATTTTCTCTCTGCAATGTAAGAACCAAAGTTTTATCTAGTTAGATAAGTGTGAATTAGATTTTTAGGAATTAAAAATAAGGCTTACTTTAGCATCAATACTAAGAGTTATTGACCCCAATGGTTAATTTTTGATCATCACATATGTATTTAGGGATGGTCTAAGAGGATTAATTATTTAAGATGGTGCAGTGGTAGCCTATGAATCAAGGAAGCTAAAGCATTATGAAGTGAAATATTCCCCTTAAGACCTAGAATTTGTAGCAATTGTACCTGCCTTGCAATTTTGGAGGCATTATTTGTTGGGAAAACCATTTGAGCTCAATACTAACGACTTGGGACTCAAGTACATCTTCACTCAACTAAATCTGAATGCTCATCATAGATGTTATCTAGAGTTCTTTTCTAATTATGATTTTGATATTAACTATATCAAAGGTAAATAAACCATAGTAAATGGTGCCCTAAGTCATAGAAGGTATATAGTATCCATGTTTACTATTATAAGTACTTTTAGGGATCAAATGATCAAATTCTCACAAGGAAATGAATTATGTGATTAGGTCAGGAATTCATTATTTGAGAATACTTAAAATACAAAGTATAAAGGATTAAAATTAAATAATAATGGACTTTTTTGATACAATTGAAGGATGTATGTGCCAGATCGAGAGAATATACATAGCATAATGTTAAAATAACTGCCCAATGCCCCATATTCAGGGCATCTAGGAGTAACCAAGTTCATGGTAGAGCTTAGACCACTTTATTTATAAAATGGAATTAATAAATATGTTATGTAATTTGTGTTGATAATGTTCTTGATATGAATTAATTGTCATTGATGTCAAGGTAATCTTTGTACATAATGCAATAATGATAAAGTGATAGGTTCCAAGTGGATTTGAGAGTACATATCATGTGTACAGGATGTTGAGGTGATTGACCATGTTTGAGGGGTCAAATGAGGGGTAATTAGTTCTTTGTGTACTTATAGAAGTGAAAGTAATCTATTGGAATGGCCTTATGAAGGTCTAGGTGATCCTAGTCATCTCCTAATCAACTTGGTAGATCTTCCTAAGTAAACAGATTGATGACATCAACATTCACACATGTGAACTTGTCAGAGGAATGTGGTCACATGGGTTTGTTAATTAGTTATGCCTATATCATGTGGTTAAAATTTAAGGTCTTGATAAGGTGTTTATAAAAATTTATGGTGGTGAAAAGTTGGTCTCCTAGACAAATTTCTCTGTTTTCCATACTTAGCCAAATTCGCAATATCAAGTGAACAAAGGAAAACTAGTTAGTAGTATTTTGTTTATAAATTTTAATAATGGATGTATTTTATGGTGGTTTAAAAAAAAGTGGTAGAGGAATTTAAGTTATATCTAATAAAATTGATTAGGAGCTTTGGTTGGTCAGATAATTTCATTTATTACATGCAAGAGTTTACTATTATTGACTATGTTTTTTTCTAAATAAACCAGGGTGCAAAGAAATGATTATAGAAGACAAAGTATTGATCAAATATTATTGGTATAAAAATAAAAAATTAAGTAGACTATATATAGATCCCCTCAAAGTTATTTGATTAATTTCTGTATAGGTGAATTTATTGCAGGTAAAAGTTGACTTTTGTTGACTGCAATTATTTCAGGTCTGAGTAAGCTTCTTATAGTGGTGTTTATGAGCCTTTGGAGGCTGAATGAATGTGTCTTATAGATTGAATGATGTTCTTGAGGTATTTATATTTACATCTATATGTTGACTATATAAAGAAATTTTATATTCAATTAGTTTGAGCCTCATTTATGAAGATAATGTTTTTGGGTTAGTTAAGCCTAATAGGTCTTTACGACTTAAAGGAGGTTTTAGAGTATGAGTGAATGATTTGTTATTTCATGAGCATGGAAAAGGATCATATATAATGTAGGTAAATTTATTTAAGCATTTTGGGTTATTTTTAAAGTCCATATGGAACATAGTGGCTTAAAATGTTACATGAAGGTGAATTAGGTCTCAATGGGACCTATTAAAGGCTTGAGGGCTAAAAATGGTTTCATAAGGTGAGCGATCTACTTGAAAGTGTTGTATGACTTGTTAAACATAAATATGGCATATATGAAGTTGTGTTAAAGTGTTTAAAAGGGTTAAATCTTTGGTTAAGGGCTATTGGCATCTAAGTGTAATGTGTGGCCTAATGGAGGGGTAATTGCTTAGGTCTTGCTTAAGCCTAGTGTGTTGTTTTGAGCCATTTGAAGCATGGCTGACCTAATGAATTTATTTAAATTTTATGTAACATGTCATAAGACATATATTTATGTTTATACAAGTGGGATAGATGCCTTAATGATTAAGGAAAGTTTTGTGGTTGACTAAGATTGATTAGAGAAAGAATAATGCATATGTAAAAGGCCATTTTGGTCTCATTGTGTTAGTTAGATAATGGAAGAGTGAAATGAATTATACATGAATTTTAAAAAGGGAAAGAGGTTATGAAAATAATAATAAAATCATGTTGAATATGTGAAAATGGTCTAACATTGTTTTTTATAGGTCATGATCAAGTAAGAAGATTTGTTTCAAGGCTTTTAGGCCTATTTTGCTTTGGGGATCTAGTACAAGGGTTTTGGTAATTAAGGAATGAATCAAATGGTATGAGAATTTTTAAAAGAATCTAAGGGAATTAAAATAATAATAATAACATGTTTAACATGTCATATAGATAAGATAGTGGTGTTAAAGGTAATAAGTAAGTTTTGTATTGATTCAAGGCATGATTAGGCCTAGTTTGTCTAAATGACCTAGAGTGAAGAAGTGCATTGATTATATGTTGAAAGAGTAATGCATAGGTTATGTATGACTGATATTTATGATTTTTAAAGACTATATTTACATCTAATAATATCAGAGTTTGAATGAGGAATGGCCTCAAGGTCATGATCATGCGTATGAGGGGTAAAGAAGAGAAAGAGTTGTTGTATGTCTATGTAAGAAGCAAATTTATGTTTATATGAACTACCATCACTTGTATGAGGTAGAAAGGTAGTATTTCAGGTGTTAAAAATAGATAATACCATCATAAGGTGTGTAAGACATCAGATTAGAGGTGGAGATTAGTTTTGAGGTGATTGAGTTAGTGCTTGATCATCTAGGGGGTTGTAGCCTCCTTACTAGTTGGTGCTAACTAAAGGTCAAGTGGGTGCTTAACTAAATTGAGGGGTGGGTCATCCTTGATCAGTTGGTGTTGATATAAATTAAATAAATATCTTTATAGGATAGTATTCCATAGTTTTTTTCAAATGGGTTTTCTCCTCATGAGGGTTTCCCACATAATTCATGTGTTATATGCTTTGATCTTGTATTGTTTTCTTTGTTCATTATAATGAATGGTTTATATGCTTCATGAATGATTTTTTTGAATGGTTAAGAATTTGAATAATTTGAATTTAATTTGATTTTATTACATCATTGATTCAATCCCCCAATCTTGGTGATTGTGCTTCTAATAATTGGTATTAGAATAGGTCTTTCAGGAAGGTTTGACAGCTAGAAGGTGGTCTTTGAAGCACAAAATGGATAAGCAACTAAGGAAAGAGAATCATGAATTGAGATTGATGATAAAAGGTCTTGAAGATCAGATTATTTATTTTGAGATAAGGTGGAGTAAATATAACTCCAAGGAATTTGAATATGAAAAGATCATAAAAAAACTTAGAGATTAGGTCAAGTCCTTTATGGAATGTGAAGGAAAGGTGAGTAATCTTCAAACCAAGTTTGAGATAATGATGGAAACAATAAATGGAGATAAGATGACTATTCATGATATTAAGAATAATTTAGAGACTAAAAATTCAAGTTTGAGGTCAAATAAGCCTGAGTGTGATCAATTGAAAACCAAGCTAGGTTCTTTGAAGTTTGAGCATGAGAAGCTAGTGGTCAAAATGAGCAAGGTTGAGCATGAGAAGCTAGTGGTAAAAATGAGCAAGATTTAACAAGAGGAATTGAATCAAGTCAGAAAGGATGATAGAATGGAAAAAATGTGAGAATACCATAAAGGTATCCCAATTCCATGAGGTTTTTCAATTCATATCATAAACAATGTTATGCTTGCAATCAGTTTGGTCACATTGCAAGAGATTGTAAAAGAAGAAGTAACTTATCAAAAGGAGATGATAGCCATTATCAAGCAAAAGGTATGAATGATATTGTTTGTTTAAAATTTCATAGAGTTGGTCATATTGTAAAATATTGTAATAACAAGTTGAATGAGTTCTCAAGGCAAACCAAGGTGTATGGAGCTCCTAGTGTGCAAGGAAGAGGTCATACATGGATATGGAGATCTAAGACTATTAAGAGAGATCAGATCGAGAGGAAGAATTAATTGGTTGATGATAATATCATTCAATGTGGTTTTTTTATATGGTAGATATGAAGGTAATAAAATAATACTATTTATTATGGCATATTGACAAAGGAGTCAAAGAGAAGAGGGATGAGCCAATTAAGCCTATGAGGAGGCTTAGGAAAGACAAGAAAATTAGTAAAAGTATGGAGACTTGGGAATATCCTAAGTTTTAGATGTTATAAGTGATATGGAAGGTGATATGTCTCTATTATGATTCATAAAGGCATTAGTAAATCATTTGAAGCATCATGAAATGGTGTTGTAAGGTTGATAAGTGAGAAACTAGTCATTGGGTTAAGGTATGGTCTTTGTCTTGATATGCATATAATTGAGTATGGATTCTTTTAATTGATTTAAATCTTATAAAATATGTTTATAACCTATTAATAGATGTGATAAGTTATGTAAAGGTTTGAAGATATTTGTAGAATAAGATCTTACTTTGAGTGTCCTTGGTTGGTATAAGGGTTTTAACAATAGAAACCCTTGACATGGTGTACCTTGGGTTGTACAATGAGTTCAATCACCAAAATTGGTGATAAGGTGTAACATGATGATATATAAGTATTAAATGAGGTTATGGTATTATAAGATGAATTAAATTGATGCAAAGGTATGAGATTTTCAATTTATGTATCTTTGTTTTCAATATATCTCTTTGAAGTGACTTAGGAGAGGAGTATCTTTTCTTGTGCAAGAGAAAGGTTCTTAAAGGGCCAAGATTGGGAAGCTAAGTTCAAATTATATTAGAAATATTGTATTAATTAAATAATATTTCATCTATAGATGGCCTAATGAGATATATTTTTCATATTAGTATTTTGAAGAGCTCTTATAAGCATGGATTCATGTAAATTTAGTTGCTTTTCATATGAGAAGGTTTGTTGACCATGTTCTTATTGTTCAGATCAGTTTTGATTATTTAATTCATATGAGAATGTTTTTAAACCATTTAAATAAGTCATTTGGGACTAAAAATATTAACATTTTAATTTTATTGTCTCATAAAAGGATGTTGGATAGTTGTGGTAACCTATGTGTGGATGAAGATGGCTCCATTCAAGGTATGTTCTTGTAAAAGAGTTTGCTTGTGAATGTTTTCAATATTTTGGTTTGGTTTAGATGGAATATGAATTGAGGGGGAGATAACTTAGGTTTATTTATGAGTATGTAAAGTTTGGGCATGTTTTCTATAAGCCAAGAATCAAGGAGAATTTCAGATAGAGGTATGTTTTCTTCAATTGATAAATATGCAAGGTATGCATAGAATGAGGGGGAGCATATGTGAGATGTTTAAATTAAAAGGAGATTTTATGGTTGAGTATGGTTTTAAAATATGTTATTTTAGATGATTATGATGTTAGGGGGATCTTTCTAAGCTCTCTGAATAATTTGACAAGTCCAAGGATCAAGTTAGCATGTTGAGGAAGATACCCCTTGTCATTAATGTCAAAGGGAAGAAAGTTCATAATGAAGGAGTTGTTAACTTAGGGAGAGAGAATTATAAAAAAATGTTTTACATCAATGAAAAATGGTTATATTTTTTATAATGTTCTTGAGATGCATTTATTGTCATTCATGTCAAGGTGATCTTAGTACATAATGCATTAATGATAAAGTGATAGGTTCCAAGTGGATCTGAGAGTGAATATCATGTGTTCAACGATTTGAAGTGATTGAACATGTTTTATGGGTAAAATTAGGGGTAATTAGTTATTTTTTTACTTATTTAAGTGAAATTAATCCATTGGAATACTCTTGTGAAGGTCTAGGTGATCCTAGTCATCTCCTAGTCAAGTTGGTAGATCCTCTTGAGTAAATAGATTGATGACATCAATACTCACAAGTGTGAAGGTTTTAGATGAAATTTATTACATGGGTTTGTTAATATTTGATCCTAAATCATGTGGTTCAAATTTTAGGTCTTGATATAGTGTATATAAAAATTTATGGTGGTGCAAAGTTGGTCTCTCAAGTAGATTTCACTATTTTCCATACTTGGCCAAATTTACAATATCAAGTGAACAAAGGAAAACTTGTCAATATTATTTTGTTTATAAATTTTTATAATGTATGTATTTTATGGTGGTGTAAAAATAAATTTTCTAGATAACTTCAAGGTATATATATTAAAATTGATTAGGAGGTTTGAATGGTCATACAATTGCATTTATTGCATGTGAGAGTTGACTATGTTTTTTCTGAATAAACCAGGGTGGAAATAAATGATTGTATATGATAAAGTATTGATAAAATATTTTTGGTATAAAAATAAAAAATAATTATACTACATATATATCATCTTAAATGTTATTTTGAGTTTTGAATGTCTTTATAGGTGAAGTTATTATAGGTAAAAGTTGACTTTTGTTGACTATAATTATTGTAGGTCTGAGTAAGCTTCTTGCAGTGGTGTTTATGAACTTTTGGAGGCTGAATGAAAGTGTATTATGGATTTAATAATGTTTATAAGGTAATTAAATTTCCATACATTTGTTTATTTTACATGGAAATTTTATATTCAGTTAGTTTGAGCATCATTTGTGATGGCACTGTTTTTGGGCTAGTTAAGCCTAATAGGTCTTTAAGACCTAATGGAGATTTTAGAGTATGAATGAATGATTTGATGTTTCTTGAGAATGGATAAGTCTCATAGAGAATTTAGGTAAATTTATTTAAGTGTTTTGGGTCATTTTTAAGGTCCATATGGAACATAGTGGCTTAAAATGTTACATGAAGGTGAATTAGGTCTCCATGGGACCTATTAAAGGCTTGAGGGCTAAAAGAGGTTTCCTAAGGTGAGAGAGTGACTTGAAAGTGTTGTATGAATTTTTAAACATAAATATGTAATGTATTAAATTATTTTATATTTTTTGAAATGGTTACATATTTGGTTAAGGTCTATTGGCATCTAAGTGTAATGTGTGGCCTAATGGGGGGCTAATTGCTTAGGTATTGCTTAAGCCTAATGTGTTGTTTTGAGCCATTTGAAGCATGACAAACCTAATGAATTAATTTAAATTATATGTAAAATTTCATAAGATATATATTTATGTTTATCCAAGTGGGATATATGCCTTAATGGTTAATGAAAGTGTTGTGGCCAACCAAGATTGATTGGAGAAAGAATAATGTATATGTAAAAGGCCATTTTGGTCTCATTGTGTTAGTTAGACAATGGAAGATTGAAATGAATTATATATGAATTTTAAAAAGGTTAATATGCTATTAAAAAAATCAAAAAATCTTGTTGAATATTTTACAAGGATATAACATTATTTGTAGCAGGTCATGAGCAAGTAAGAAGATTTATTTCAAGGCTTTTAGGCCTATTTTGCTTTGGTGACCTAGTACAAGGGTTTTGATAACTAAGGAATGAATAAAATGGTATGAAAATTTGTATAAGTTTGTGAGGGAATGAAAATTATCAAAATAACATGTTGAAAACGTCATAAATATCATATATTAGTGATGAAGGTAATCATTAAGTTTTGTATTGATTCAAGGCATGATTAAGCCTAATTTGTATAGATGATTTAGAGTGAAGAAGTGCATTGATTATATGTTGAAAGAGTAATGAATAGGTTATGAATTAATGGCATTTATTATGTTCTAATACTATATTTACATATAATAAAACTATATTATGAAGGAGAAATGGCCTCAAGGTCATGATCATGCGTATGAGGGGTAAAGAAGAGAAAAAGTTCTTGTATGTCTATGCAAGAGGCATATTTGTGTTTGTGTGAACTACCATCACTTATATGATGTGTAAATGATATTTTTCAGGTGTTATAAGAGAGAATACCATAATAAAGTGTGTAATACATTATATCAAAGGTGGAGATCAGTTTGGAGGTGATTGAGTTGGTGCTTGATCATCCAGGGGTTGTATCCTCCTTACCAGTTGGTGCTAACTAAAGGTTAAGTGGTTGCTTGACTAAATTGAGGCGTGGGTACTCCTTGATCAGTTATTTATGATCTAAATTGAATTTTTTTGTATGATAGTATTATAAAGCTTGTTTCAAGTGTTTTTTCTCCCCCATGAGGGTTTCCCACATAATTCATGTGTTATGTGCTTTGATCTTGCATTATTTTCTTTATTCATTGCAATAAATGGTTTATATGATTCATGAATGAATTTTTTGAATGGTTAAGAGTTTGAAGAATTAGAATTGAAGTTGATTTCTCTCAATGATTGTGCTTCCAATAGTTTGTGTTATGTTGTATAAAATGTCAACATGTAAAATTTGAACATGTGCATCTAGATGGATTGTTATATTTGCACAATATACTAGAATATAAATGATAGGTGATCATTACATAATTTTTACAAGGGTTACTATTGATGCTTGGATATGTAACCTTAAAGGAAAAACATGGTCTTCTTCATCCAAGTGGCACAATAGAATCATCTCTTTTGTTGTGGGTGAAAATTCTTTGAGATGAATCTATAGATTTAAGGGTTAGCTCCCTTGATGCACCTATGAAGCTCTATCTATCCTAATCTATTAACTATGTATGAAAAGGGAGAAAAAAAACAATAGAAATAAATAAAGGATGATGCACCAATATGTGTTGTCCTCTCACCTTGATTGTAATCACTACTTACAGAATGACAAGGTTTCCTTGCACAAGACTCATGACCCTTTATGCATTATTACATCAATGTTTCACTTGTTAGATTCAAAAGGTATTCAAAAATCAAGAGGGAAATAGACAATTACAAAAAATAATATGACTTTGAACCACTTCAAAAATTTATATACACTTATTATAGAATACTAGTGAGGACCTATAACAAAGATTTGTATACATGTTTGGTGGGCAATCACGGATACAAGTTAGGAAAGAAAAATTTCATTGAATAAGAACAACATGATGTTAAACCAATACAAAAAAATGTAGTGTGTGAGTGGCAAAATTTATCTTATTTTCTTCAAGAGTTTTCAATACACATCTATTTAGAGTTTTGTCATTAACTAGTGGAGGCTTCTTTGAGAATAGGGTGAATACATATATATTATTTTTTGAAGGGAGATTGAATGATTGAGAATGCAAGATCAATTTGACATGTGTTAAGCAGGAATAGGAATAATTACCATTGATAGTTACAAGAATGAAATTTGCTATTATTGATTCCATCTTGCTTTGGTATTGGTTGCTCTTTGTTGGCTCATCATTTGTTAAGCACATTTATCATTCTCTTATTTGTATTTAGGTTCCTACTCTAAACTTAATGACTATTCCTCACAGTTTGAATTTGACATTTTATGGGCCGTTATGTATTTTATATGGACCTTGTTTTCATATAAATTCTTGCAGATAATTTGTCCTCAAGGATTCTCTTGGAATATTTTTATGCATCTTTGTTATTTATTTTTGGAAAAATGTCTTGTTCCTTTATTTCAAGAAATTTTCCTGAAAGAAATCATTTTTGTCTTTGTCTCTGTCTTAGTCTTATTTTAGAATTTTTGTCTGAGGGAATTCCTTTTAACACTTTGTCTAAAAAAATTCTTTATGTCTTATATTTGTGGGGAAATTATCTCAAACAATTTTCCCACAAGAAATCCTTTTTCTTTCTTGCTTTATCCCTTTAGAAATGACCCTTTGGCAATCTTGAAAAGGTACTCCTACCATCATGATTTATTGAAAAATACCATTCAAAAAAACTATTTGGACATTTTGAAGAATTGAAAATGTCTACTTTCCTTTGGTTCTTTTGAAATGATCCTTTAGGAAAGTTAAAAACACCTTTTGGAAAAGTCACAAGGGTGTACCTACCCTTTAAAAAAACTAAAATGACCCCTTCAATTTTTTTTTCAAACATCTATGTGCCCTTACAAAAATTTGTCTTGTACCTTTGGCTTCAAAAATGTTTCTCAAAAAAGTTGAAAGTTCCCTTTGAAATAAATGTAAACGACTTTCCTACAAGAAATTACCCTTTAAAAGAATTGAAAGGGTCCACTTAGATTGAAAAGATCCATTCACAAAATTTGCAAAGTACCCTTTGGCTTGGAAGATATCCTTTAGAGAAATTTAAAAGGACCTTTAGAAATAAAGTCTTAGACAAAAAGTATACAAGAATTCACTTGAGGCCAAGGCAAAACTTCTGAAAGAATTATTTTGGGTAAAAAACCTGAAAGAAGTAGTCTTGTACAAAACCTGAAGGAAAACAAAACCCAAAATAACTTAGTTATAATTGGAACAAAGTTTGAAAGGAAAAACACTTGAACAAGATCCCAAAGAAAGATTTCTAAAAGGAAATATTTAAACTTTTAGCATGAACTTTGAACAAGGATTTTTTCTAGACAAAGACACACACTAGACTCATCCAAACATTTGAACAAACAACTAGTTTTTTTAATATGGGTGGCCAATTTTGATTTGAAAGATTAAAATTTGGTAAAAAAATGGTGACTTATAGGGGAATTATGCTTTCTATACTGATCAGACCAGGTAGCCTTATCTACTCAAGGGCCAATGGAGTCAATGAATTCTTGAACATGACTATCAAGGATTCTGCCAAAATAAAACACAAGGAAAACATAGATGAAAACAAAAACACCCAATATAATAGAACAAGACACAAAAAAACACACACATGTGCATAATCACTTAGGGAACATAGAGAAAAATAGAAAACTATGTACAATAGAAGGAAAAAACTTGGTAACAATGCTTTAAATATATCCCATTGATTAGGATATGCAACTCTTCTCCATCTAACTTTGAAAGTTGGAAAGTATTATATTGTTTACATTGTGTGATCTTGTATGGGCCACTCCTCAAAGTATTAAAATTTATGTGTTTCCCAGGCTTGGCCCTATCTTCATCCCACTTAAGAATAATGTCCCCTTCTATGAAACTCCTTAGCATAGACTTTTTGTTAAAATGCTTTTATGTCTATTGCTGGTGAGTAGTCAAGGTATGCATTGTCTAATATCTTACCACTTCAAGCTCCATCAATTCACACAATCTGACTCCCATGCTATCATTATCCATCAATTAAAATTGATGAGTGAGGTATAAGGCTGGTAATTCAAGTGAGATAGGAAATCTAGCTTCCCTTCCATACACAAGTGTATATGGTGAGTTCTTAATTGCTCTTTTTAGAGTGATTCTATCAGCCCAAAGGGCTATTTTCAACTTAGTGTGACATGTTTATTGATTTTCCTCCATTTTCCTCTTGATGATCCTAATCAAATTCTTATTTGTGGACTCTAATAGTCCATTTCCCTAGGGATAGTAGTTAGAAGAAGTGATGAGGTAAATGCCAGGTTTCAAGGGCCATTCACTTATCCTTGCTCCTAAAAAGGCCATTACATTATCTGAGATGATAGTTGAGGGAGTCCAAAACTTTTTATTATGTTCTCATGGAAATCTAGGACTAAGTTTTCATTGGCCTCTTTAAGAGATATAACATTAACCCATCTAGTGAAATAATCAGTGGATATCAACACCCACTTGTGACTAGCACTATAATGAGGATTGATCATACCTATGAAATCCAGACCCCATTACATGAAAGGCTATTCAACTTGGATTGGATGAAGATGAAAAGTAACTAGTTTTTGTTTGTTGTCAAATGGGGCACATTTATAGCATTTTCTCACCTACACATGGGTGTATTTAAACAAACTAGGCTAGAAATAACCAACCCTCATGATCTAAGTAGTGGTGGTTTTGGGAGGAAAGTACACCTTGAAACTCATTCAATACCTTATCAATCTATTCCAACTCAATACATCTCAAAAGTACACCTAAAAAATATTTTATAAAAATTATAACAAATACTTGTTTTTCAATGTATGTGTACTTTAACTCATATCCTTCTAAACTTGAATGAAGAAAGCGATAGGTTGTTCTAAATCTTCATAATTTTCTTAGGTTAGCATGGAAAAAATTACCTCTTCATTTCCAAAAGTGTACATATTGAAATCCTTGGAGAAGGTAGGACTTGCAAGAGTAGGAGCTTATGCAATGGCTTGCTTAATCTCCTAAAAAAATTCTCTTCTCTTTCCTATCCAGGTGAATGTCTCATCTTTTCTCAACATGGAGGTCAAGGGTTTGACTAGATCAACCAAATCAAAAATGAATCTCCTAATGAAATTAATCTTGCCAAAGAAACTTTATAGACCCTTTTTGTGTTTAGGAAAAGATAATGCTAAAATAACACTTACCCTTTCCGGATCAATGGATAGACCTTTATTTGAAATAATGTGGCCCAAGAGCTTGTCCTCATGAAAAAAAAATACACTTATTTGGGTTTAGAGAGATCCCAAACTCTCTGCACCTCTCAAAGGTCTATCTTAGGTAATTCAAATGGTCTTTTGCATCTTTGGAAAAAAATTGTCACATCATCTAGATAAACCAACACAATGTCATTGATTAGCCCTTGGAAAGCCATATCCATTACACATTGGAAAGTGGTTATAGTATTTGATAATATAAATGACATCTTCTTGAAGGCATATATGCCCCATTTGGTGGCAAATTCTATCTTATATTGATCACTTTCATTGACCAAAATTCAATTATATCTAGAATAGCTATCAAGGAGAGAAAATCTTTCACTACCAGCTACAACCTACATAATTTGCTCCATAGAAGGGAGTGGATAATTATCTCTCAAAGATACTCTGTTCAAGTCCCTAAATTCAACACACAACCTGATTTCACCATTTTTATTTCTAACAAGGACTAAATTGTCCAACCAAAAAGAACACTTGATAGGAAAAATGATTCTAGACTCAATCAATTTAGTTAGCTATTTCCTCATAAGGGGTTAAATCTTTGGATTGATTAGTCTTTGCCTTTGTTTAATTGGTTTATCATTTTCATCCAACTCTATGGTGTGTTGAGCCAAGCTTGGGTTAAAACCCTTCAAATCACCATACTCCCATGCAAAAATGTCACTAAACTCCTTGCATAATTCTTTGAAATCATGTTTTTCTTGACTAGTGCATACCTTCCCAAGTGCAAGTAGATTATTCTTAAATATTTCTATCCTTTAATAGTTTTCCTACTTAGTGGACATGCATAGCTTTTCCTTCTTGAGCTGGTCATCTTCATTGAAAATACTCTCAAGATTCACTCAACCTTTAGGAAGATTATTAGACTTTAGTTGGACAATATGGTTGCCATATTGTTGCTGTAGCTTAGACTAGTTCTTGGTAGAGAACTCAGATTCTTCTTATAGGAAAATTGATATTTGCTCATCACTATCAAAAACTTGCCAATTTGTGACATTATCTGGTATAGAATGTCTCACAATCACCTTCAAATGAGGCTGATTTCTTTCTTCTCTTATGCCCTTTAGAACATCAAATTGAGCACTAATAGATGTCAACCTATCAACATGCTTATTATCTTCTCTTAGAATAGAGGTAATGTCAAATACCATAAAGTCTTTTACAATATCCCAAACTCTATGTTTGTGAGATTTGAGCAAGGATTTCTTAGTCTAATTTTGCTCTCTTACTTGATTGACAACTAATTCACTATCACCAAATACTTGTAATTATTTGACACCTCTTTTCCTTTCCCATTCCAAACCATGAATGAGGGCTTCATATTTAGCCACATTATAAGTACAAGAGAACTAAAATATGAAAGTCAAAAAATACCTTTCTTTCAAAGGTGAAACCAACATAGCTCCACCACCTGCACCAACCTTACTTCTGGATCCATCAAAGAAAATCTACCAAATGCCATTCACATCCTCACTTGATTTCATCAGATTAGGCATGAAAGAGTCTTTCTTATGCATCTAGTAGACTCCTAGACCATATTCTTCAATAAATTTGTATGGATCATGTTCATAGTTGGTATCTCCCCACTCATCTAAGAATAAGTCAGAAACTCCTTCAAAGGAAGATGACAGGGATTGATCAATGTGAAACTCTTCTTCATCATTGATAGCAGAGTTGAAATTTGTTACCTTATGTGAATATGGTCCCAAATGATATCTATGAATGGTTTCTAAATCAATCTTCACTTTGGTATCATATTTTATTTTAAACACCATGTATGATCAATCGAATTCCATATATCCACCTATTTTAGAAGTGAAATCCCTTGACAAACAAAGAGAAAAATAAAGAGGTAAATTTTATACCACCACATCATGAGGGATTGAAAAATTAGGCCAAGCATGAGGGGTCAAATTCAAACCTTTCACAATCCCCAAAGTTTTGGCTGGTGATCCATCCAATTACAAAACTCCTTTAGTCATTGGGTCATATTTGAAACCTAATTTGTCTGCTATGCATTTGGGCATAACTGAGGTACTTACTCCACTGTCTATGACACAATTATAAACCAAGTAGTCAACAATTATTTGGGATAAGTACAAAGTAGGAGTTTTCTCATCCTTATTTACTTGACTATCTATAGATTGAGTTTTATTGACCAAAACTACATTTTCACTTTGCAGTGAGTCAACTTGTTTACCTAATCCATGCAATTCCTTTTGCAACATATCTTTTTATCTTAGAAGTGCTAGATAATCCCATAATGAAATGTTCATATGAATCTTTTTCATCTAGTATACAAAATTAATGGAAGGATTACTTACTTTGGGATTTTCTTTCTGAACATTTGCACCTTATGATGTAACATATGGAGGCAAAGTTGTAGAAGCTAGTTTGAAACTTGGAATTTTGTAATTTTCTTATGGTTTAGGAGTTAAAATAGGCCCACATCTCATCTAATCTATTATAGGGGTCACAATAGGTATTTTATTAGTTATTTGATTTATTCCTTGACTGGTTCCCTAAACTTCATCAACATCTCTCCTCGTAGACCTAGTGTTGGAAGTAACACTAGTATGCTAATTGCTTGCATTACCATTATAATTGATTGCAAAAAATTCACCCTTTAAATGATTTATGAGGGTGGAATCAGATTGAGGCTATCTATTAACCATCCCAAATTGCATTAACATCTCAAAATTTGAAAAGTGAGATGTTTGATCACCTTGTGTGGACATACCTTGATTTTGCATTTCATTGGCATAAGCCACCTATTCTTGGCCAAGTTCAAAAGATGGATAGTTGGGATGCTCTTGAACCAAGTTATTTTGAGTGGGAAATAAGTTTTTGTAGGATGAGGGAGCATTGAAATTATAACTCTAGTAAAGTTTGACATGGTTTATCTAGCCTTGTCCTTGATTATTGTTTTGGAAGTGTGGCCTATTTGTTTGCCCACCAAATTGAATATATGATTGATATGGCTTATAAACTTGAGCTTATTACCTTTTGAGAGAAACCAATTCATTGGTAACACTCTAAAGTAGAATTTTGATTTCATGAATCTCATTTGAAGGATCAAAAACATATCTCTCTTGAGTAGGTAAAGGGGCTACAGAAGGCAATGCACTTTGACTAAGAGAAGACAAATCAGTGAAAAGTGGCATTAGAGGTCTAAGAGCTATCTTTCTTGCATGTATAAGATAATTATCAACATTTATGGATATTTCATATGTAGTAGGCAATGTGTTTCCACCCATAGACTGGATCATCATAATAATATCACTATTTAATACTTTCAAATAGTACAAAAATGCATAAATTTTAGTTGGCCTTATAAGAATTGGAATCCTATCCCATGTTTTTTGAAATCTAGTATTGAAATCCTACATGAATTTATAAGGTGTCATATTTATTGTGGTCAATTTCTTAGTTAGAGATAAGTGATCACTCTTTTCTTTAATTTTATGAGTCAATAGGGTCCTCAACTCATCCCATGAGCCAATAAAATTTATAAGTAGGGTTCCATACCAGTCCAAAACTTTTCCTTTGAAGGCCAAGGCTAGCAACCTAATAGCCACATTTTCTTGGGTAATATAATGGATATTATAAATATGTGCTATATTTTTAATGTGTTCAATGGTAGTAATTAGAATTTTTGTACTAGAGGATGGGATACTTTTGAGGGTAGATCTTAGAATTTGATCATATTGGGCAAGATGTAAGGGAGATACCCTTGTGAAAGGCACAAAAGGTTATCTTTCAGCCATATTGGGATATTTATGAGTATTAGGAAAGGAATGTAATACAAACTTGGAGGCTTTAAAAACAAAATATCTTTTATAAGGATGAGTGTTACCAAATCTAGACCTTTTAGTGAAATATGGAGGCAATTCTTCAAATGTTAAAAGTAGATGAGCAATAGTCGATCTAGTTATCACCTTTGGCATAGAATATAGAATTGATCATCAACCAAGAATTTAGAATCTTCAATGGAGTCTCCAGGTATTGAATATAGATGTATCTTTTCATCAATAATGTCGAGACCAACACCAATCTTAAACAATATCATAAGACAAAAGGTCACATCGGGCATGCTAAAAACTATTGATGCTTGGATTTACACCCTTGATGAAAAAACTTAGTTTTATTCATCTAAGTGGCATAATGGAATCATCTCTTTTGTTTTAGGTGACAATTTCTTTGAGATGAATCTCTATATTTAAGGGCTAGCTCCCTTGATGCACCTGTGAAGCTCTATATATCCTAATTTATTGACTATGTATGAAAAGGGAGAAAATAAACAACAAAAAGAAACAAATGATGATACACCAATATGTAGTCTTCTCACTTTGACTGCAATTACTACTTAAATACTGAGAAGGTTTCCTTGCACAAGATTCATGACCTTGTATGCATTGTTACATCAGTGTTTAGCTTGATATATTCAAAAGGTATTCAACATTTAAGAGGGAAATAGACAATTATAGAAAATAATATGACTTTGAACCACTTCAAAAATTTCTATACACTTATTAGAGAATACTAGTGAGGACCTGTAACAAAGATTTATCTACATTTTTAGTGGGTAATCAAGGGTACAAGTTAGGAAAGACAAATTTCACTGAATGAGAACAACATGATGTTAAATAAATACACAAAAATGTAGTGTGTGAGTGGTAAAATTTGTCTTATTTTATTCAAGAGTTTTTAATACAAATCTAGTCTAAGTTTTATCTTTAACCAACAGAGGTTCATTTGAGAATAGGTTGAATACATATATATAGTTTTCTGAAGGGATATTTAATGATTGAGATTACAAGATCAATTTGACATGTGTCAATCAGGAACAAGAACAATTGTCATAGATATTTACAAGATTGACCTTTTATATTATTGAGTCCATCTTTATTTATCATTGGTTGCTCTTTACTGGCTCATCATTTATTATGCACATTTGTCATTCTCTTGTTTGTATTCAAGTTCCTACTCTAAACTTAATAGTTATTCCTCATTGTTTGAATTTGAGATTTTGCAGGCCATTGGGGATTTTATATAGACCTTGTTTTCTTGGACATTCTTGTAGAAAATTTGTCCACAAGATTCTCTTAGACTCTTTGTACACATCTTTATTATTTATTTTTGTAAAAATGTCTTATTCATTTCTTTCAATAAATTTTCCTAAAAGAAATCATTATTGTCTTTATCTCTACCTTGGTCTTCTTTCAAAAAATTTGTCTGAGGGAATTCCTTCAGACACTTTATCTGAAGAATTATTTATGTCTTCTATTTTTTGAAGAAATTGTCCTAGATAATTTTTTTGAAATAAATCCTTTCTCTTTCTTGCTTGATCCCTTTAGAAACAACCCTTTGACAATATTGAAAATGTATGATAGGACCTAGGTTCCCCAAAGCTCTAACACAACTTGTCAGATTTAAGAGCACACTTGATTACCTTTGTATTAGTGACTAAATGTGGAATTAACCAGAAGCAATAAGTAACTAGAAATAAAAACAACATAGAATATGAGAGGCAACACACAATTGTATTCAACTCATTCCAGAAGGAAATACAATGAAGAAAAATCACACTTTCTTCTCACACCTCTCAGATGTATAGATCTCTTTCCCTCAAGAGTTATCTTCTCTCAATATAGGTCACAACAAACAACTCAAGCACATAGCTGTTGTTCACCTCAACTAGTCAGTACAATATTGCCAGTACAATTGAGTACGAACCGATACTCCAAGTAGATCTCACCATAATCTTGCTCCTTGATGTGTTTCTATCACCTTGGATCTTGCTACCTTGCAAATCTCCTTTTGACCCTTGCACACACACACCCCTGCAGATCAACCGACCTTACTGACCCATGTAGATCTCCACCCTGATCTTGCACACCCTATAGATCAACCTAATCTTACATACCTAGAAGAACCCCTGTGATTCCACCAATGGAAGAACTCTTCTGGTTCTACACCTTACAATACAGCCCTATGGGTCTATTATATAGATCCCATGCATACAATAATTATACAAGCAACTCAAGACTCGACTTAGTCTTTAACATGCAAATAACCCGTTCAACTAATTGACTGTTCATCAACAACCAGTTCTGGAACTACACAAGTGACCGATGTCGGTCCCTGTCTGACTGGAGGTGACTGACGTCGGTCGACTCCTGCCAATGTTAGTTGTTTTTTGTCGACCCCTGCCCGATGTCAGTTGTGGCCTACCGACGTCGGTGACTGTGACACTCAACAACCCTCCATGTTTGCATCCAGGTGAAGCTTTTAGCTCCATAACCTAATAATCTCCCACTTGGAGATAAATAGATACACTTGTACCTATACCAGTACATTGTCTAATCTATATCCTGGCTTGTATTCCTCTTCAAGCTCAATCTTGAAGACCAACCACCACACATCCTGTGGTGCAACCCCTGTGTTTGAATTTCTCCAATCTTAGCTTACCTTTTTCTACCATTGCTATACTCCCACTCAATCAGAAACCCCTGAGAGTGACCTTTAATCAACAAACACTAACCAAATCTGAACCACCTATTAGTAAACCTCGCTCTGAGAACCTCTAACCTCGCTCTGATACCAATTGATAGGACTTAGGTTCCCCAAAGCTCTGACACAACTTGTCAGATTTAAGAGCACACTTGATTACCTTTGTATTAGCAACTAAATGTGGAATTAACCAGAAGTAATAAGTAACTAGAAATAAAAATAACACATAATATGAGAGGCAACACACAATTGTATTCAACTCATTCCAGAAGGAAATACAATGAAGAAAAATCACACTTTCTTCTCACACCTCTCAGATGTACAAATCTCTTTCCCTCAAGAGTTATCTTCTCTCAATATAGGTCATAACAAACAACTCAAGCACAAAGCTGTTGTTCACCTCAACCAATCAGTACAATACTGCTAGTACAACTAAGTATGAAACGATACTTCAAGTAGATCTCACAATGATATTTCTCCTTGATGTGTTGCTGTCACCTTAGATCTTGCTACCCCACAAATCTCCTTTTGACCCTCACACACACACACCCCTATAGATCAACCGACCTTACTTATCCATGTAGATCTCCACCCTGATCTTGCACACCCTGCAGATCAACCTGATCTTACATACCTGGAAGAACCCCTGTGATTCCACCAATGGAAGAACTCTTCTGGTTCTACACCTTACAATACAGCCCCATGGGTCTATTATATAGATCCCATGCATATAATAATTAGACAAGTGGCTCAAGACTCGACTTAGTCTTTAACATGCAAACAACCCATTCAACTAACTGACTGTTTGTCAACAACCAGTTCTGGAACCATACAGGTGACCGACATCGGTCCCTGTCTAACTGGAGGTGACCAACATCAGTCGACTCTTGCCGATGTATGTCAGTGACTGTGACACTCAACAACTCCTCCATGTCTGCATTAGTGAAGCTTTTAGCTCCACAACCTAACAATGTACGCCTACCCTTCAGATTTATTGAAAAATACCCTTCAAAAAAACTATTTGGCCCTTTAGAAGAAATGCAAATGTCCACTTTCATCTGGTTCTTTCAAAATGATCCTTGGGGAAAGTTGAAAATGCCTTTTGAAAAAGTCAAAAGGGTACACCTACCCTTCAAAAAAACTAAAATGATCCTTTGAACTTTTTGTCAAACTTCCATGTGCCCTTTAAAAAAGTTGTATTGTACCTTTGGCTTCAAAAATATCTCTCAAAAAAGTTGAAAGTGCCCTTTAGAAGAAATGTAAATGACTTTCCCAAAAGAAATGACCCTTTGGATGAATTGAAAAGGACCACTTATCTTGAAAAGAGCCCTTTGGGAAAGCTACAAATTACCCTTTAGCTTGGAAGATGTCCTTCAGAGAAATTGAAAAGGACCTTCAGAAATAAAGTCTCAAACAAAAAGTTTGCAAGAAATCTCTTGAGGCTAAGGAAAAACTTCTAAAATAATTTTTTTAGGCAAAAAACTTGAAATAAATAATCTTGTACAAAATTTGAAGTAAAACAAAACTTGAAAGAACTCACTTTTGCTTGGAACAAAGTTTGAAAGGAAAAACACTTGAACAAGAACCTGAAGAAATCTTTCTAAAAGGAAATATTTGAACCTTCACCATGAACTTTGAAAAAATATTTTTTTTTGGACAAAGACACACACTAGACTCATCCAAACATATAAACAAACAACTAGTTTTTTCAATATGGGTGGCCAATTTTGATTTAAAAGATTAAAATTTGGTCAATAGTTACCATTGTCATGAAATAAGCATGACATGATCTTGGTATTAGTTGATAAACTAATGAAGGTGGCTCATTTTATACCAGGTAGTTGGATAGATGATGCACCTACTCTTGTAAAGAGGTTCATAAAAGGAGTGTATTGGTTACATGGATTTATAAAGAATATCATTTCAGATCATGATCTGAAGATGACTTCTAGGTTTTGGGCAACTCAAAATTTAGCTTTTGGTACACAATTAAGTTTAAACACTTCATATCACCTAGAGACTGATGGTCAAATCAAGTGAGTTAATTAGGTGTTAGAGGATCTTATTCATATGTATTACATGGATCAATAGTACAAGTAGGAAGATTATCTTCTATTGGTTGAGTTTGATTACAATAACTCATAACAATCAGCTTTGAAGATGGCACCATTTGAATCATTATATAGAAGAAGGTGCAAAACACCAATTAGTTAGGACAAGTTGGAAGATAGGGTAGTCTTTAGACTTAAGATACTATTATAAAGGGAAGATCAAGTTAGAAATATCAGGTAGAGATTGGCCAAGGCCAATGATTAGCATGAGAGGTATGCTGATATGAAGATAATAGGTAGGTAATTTTTAGTAGGTGATAAAGTGTTATTGTGGGTTAAGCCGAAGAAGAGCTTGATCAAATTTAGAAAGCAATCAAAAATTTCACTAAGATATTTGGGACCCTTCAAGGTTTTGTAAGTGGTCAATCCTATATTGTATAGGCTTGCATTACCACCAACCCTAGCTCTATTACATGATGTATTCCATGTTTTTAATCCTAAAGGTATATAGTTGATCCTTTACACATGTTGGATTGAAATTTTTTATAGGTTCTTGATCCTGGGGTGGTCATGGTAGAACCAATCAAAGTAATTGATACACACAAACTTTATTTATGTAATAGAGAGATGTCATAGTGCATGATCTTATGGAACCAATACTCTAAGGATAGTGCTACTTGGGAGGACTATGATGAGTTCTTCAAGATATTTCCACATTTATCTATTAGATTTAATGCTTCATATTATGTTATTTTTTTACTGAATAATGTTTTTAATTCAAAACTAATGTTTGAATAAGTGTCATTAGGATGATGACTAAATTTAAGGGGGAAGGACTTTACATCCTGATTTCTCACTAAGCAAATTTACTTAATTATTCATGGAGCTTATAGTTATAAATTTGATTTGATTACTATTAAACTAAGCTATAAGTCATATGCTATTATTGGATAGATTTATGTTGCTTTAATTTCATGATTGTATTTATATGAGTTAGATGTATTGCATATTCTTACATTATGATCATGTTGATTTATTATTTCAATAATATTTTATGATATATGTCATGATGCTAAGACTAACTACCTTCTTGTCATGAGGTTGACGTAGGAGAGATTCATTCCTCAGAGCATGACATAGGAAAAGAATCATCAGAGAGAGTGACTTAGATTGAGGTGTTAGGGGACAATAGAGGAACAAATAGAACCCTTACACACACCACATTCATGACACACATTATATGCATAGTTTAATAGTTAGTGTTAGTGCATTTTTGATGTTATTTTCATTTAGATAATTATTTATTCATGATTAGTTATGTGTTAGCTCAGTTTAATGCTTATGTGGGATTAATCTTGTGTGATTGCGTTATGGTTGTTATATGTAGATTTAGCATATAATTTATTACTATGATTATGTCATGTTATGAAATTCATTATTGAATGTAGATTTACGTGGTTCAGTTGATACTACATATAGCCTAACCATCATGTTTTGATGTAATATTTATTGATTCACCATGTCAGATTAAAATAATAACATTGACTTACATTAGTCATATTATTATTAAGTTATTATGATTATTTATTTATTATTAAGTCATTAGAAAATAAAAATATAGGAATAAAAACACAAAAAGGAAATAAAGTGAATTAGAATAAAAGAAAAAACAAAAAAACAAAAAACAAAAAAAGAATGGCAAGCTAAAAAGGATGAGCTTTAAAGAAGAAGAAAACTTATGATTATCTAAGGTGAGCTTTAAATATTTAATAAAACTCATGATTTATGTAAAGGGAAAAAGAAGAAAAGGTGTGACATAAGAGAAAAAGAGGAGAATAGGAGAAAAAAATCAGAGGGTGTAGATTCGAGAAGAAAATAGGATAATGCAAGAGAAGAAAGGACATGGGACGGAGAAGGAAATATAGGACCTTCTAGTATCATCTAGATTCCATTGAAAAGTTTGTTAATGTTATTTGTTTTTAAACTTAAAATAATCCTGCATTCATTGAGTGTTGAATTTCATTTAACCATTGAATGGTGTGAATTGGGAAAGTTTGATAGCATATATTTAGAAAAGTGATAGTGAGCAGTGGGAATGGACTGAGAGATTTATACGAGAACATCAAAAAAATATCAAAGTAATAAAAAAATATTATATATAAACATGGAGAGGAATATAAATGTGGATTGTGTGTAATCAAAATAAAAATCTATGTATAATCTTTAGGTTATTGGGATCCCCTATATGTAAAATTTCACCACAACTGAGCTTTCACTTGGTCATATTAATAACCTTGTCCTATAGTTTGCACCTTGAGCCTTCCCATATTAGTTTAAGACACTAGATACTCTATGACCTAGATTTAATCTCCATCTCAGCTATGGATATGAACATAAAAAAAGTACAAGTCCATCAATAACCATTGTGGTTTCTAATTCACAACCTTCTTGATCATCATAGATAAGTAATGAAATGAGCTTTGCTTCTTCATAAATATATATATATATATATATATATATATATATATATATATATATATATATATATATATATATATATATGAGTAGATAATACACCTAAATGAAGTACTTACATATGGGTTACTATATATATTATAATGGATTCATCAATCAAATGCTTACCTAGTCATGCTCGATTCATTGACACTAATATTGAAACAATCTCAAGGGATATACTTCATATCGATGGATTCATGAAGTGTAGTTCTTTTATTGTAGATAAGCAAAGAGTACAATGAAGAAGAAAATCTTATATTATCAGAGCTACTATACATGTGGATGCCTTGATGTAAAAAATACACCAAATGATGGCATATTATCTAAAACCATAACTACCTCTAATATCCAAAACTCAGCTAAGTATAGATGTATCAAAAAATTAGGTATCTTTAATAATACTTGAAACATCCACATCATATAAATTATATGGATATATTGACTATACGAATACATTTATATAATGTATATATATGATGAATATACAATTACATCATAATAAAAGTGAATTTTCCACTAACTAGAATTCTCATTATATGGACCTATTATTACCTAATGTTTAGAATATAACAGGTCCATTAAAGTTAGAACTCACCGTACATGTACCAAACCATTATTTTTCAAAATGCATAGATAAATTCATAACAACCTTATGCATTTTGACTAAAAATTCAATATTTATAATATTAAATTCATCCATGTGCTAATATTGAAGGTAGTGATGCTCTCCTATATCATTATTATTACTGTATGTTGAGCATCATTATTCCTTCTTATCATGAGTTTCATATTTACTATCATTAGGTTATAATATATATCTTATATTAGTATCTTGGGATGTGTGCTTACATTTATAGTTTATTAAATAATAAAAACTAAGTCATAGATTCTTGAAGGATTGGAAACTATACATACAACCTTCTAAAAATAAAATAAGTTGCTTAAACAAAAGAATACAAGTGATGACAAAAAATTGATACACATATTTTTTATCACCTACTTTATGGGAACCCACCTCCTGTATTAAATTGAACACAAAAGAGATATCTCAGATTGAAAGTAATGTAATAATAATGAAGAAAGGGATTATTTATAGAACACATCATGAGGGAGTCTCCCTTAGATGTCTATCAAAAGAAGCCAATGAAGTTATGGCTAATTTCTATGAGAGGATAGGCATTGGTCATCTTGTAGAAAATTCCATGGTGCATAAGATAATTCAAGGAGGTTATTATTGGTCTAACATATTAAACTACATCTATACACATATCAGAGTATGCCATCAAATTTTTCAAAAGAGAATTCCATGTTACAATGCCATTTTAGCTAGTTCTAAAAGGGATGCCATTTTCCCAATGGGGATTAAATTCTATAGGAGTCATTAATACCAACTCCTCAACAGGCCATAAGATTGTTCTCGCTAACATGAATCATTATATGAGATAGATCGAGGTAGAAATAATGGATAATAATATAGATAATTAAGTGATAAAATTCATGGAAAATAATGTGACTACTTGATTTGGGACCCTAGTCTCATTAGTTTGTGAAAATGGTCCTACATTTCAATTCACATAATTCACAGAGTGGGAATGTGATAATGGGATCACTTTAAGGTTCTTATTTAATAATTATACACAAGGTAATGGATTTATAAAATCTACCAACAAAAATATTATTTAGGCCATCAATAAGTCTATAGATAAGAAGCCTCAAGATTTGCATTCATTGTTAAAGTATGACCTTTGGGATGACTGCATTACGTATAAACAAAAACTCAAGAGCTCACCCTTTCCATTGGTTTATGGAATATATCTAATTATACCTATTTACACTCAAGATGACCACCTAAAAGTTCTTATAATAGTACATGGAAGTCAATGAGAAAGTAAATTTGAGATTATTAGACCTTGTCCAATTAGAACAAGCATGAGAGGAAGCTCTACTAAATTTTATCAAGCATCAAGGCACTATCAAAAGATAGTTTTACAAGAAGGCTAAGGTGAAATATTTCAGGATTTATGATCTAATGATGCTATGGGATAATTCCCATGAAAAGAAAGGCTAACATTCCAAGTTTGATCCACTTTGGATTGGCCCATACTAGATATTTGAGTTACTAGGGAAAAATTCTTTTCATCTCAAGGATTTAGATGGGAATGATCTTTCATTGCCATTGAATAGATAGTTCTTAAAACACTACTTGTCATCCACCCCTTCTAATACATTTTCAACATAACCCCATGTTGGTCTGGTAATGTATATATTAGCTATTTTCCTAATTTTTGTATTTTCTTTATTTAGTTTAGCTTCCCTATTTTTCTATCATGGGTTTACTTCTATTTTTTGTTTGATTTTGTTCCTCAATCTTTATTTTTTTCCCTTTTTGGTATTTTGTGCTCGACCTTTGTTCTGAAATAAAAATCTATCCTAACCCTACCCTTAGATAAAAACCAAACTTGTACCCTTAATTAGAGTAATAAAAATGAATAAAAAGAGGAAACTTATGTTAAAATAATTTAATTTGTATCATTCACTTCAATGGATGGACAAAATCTTGAAATGTGCAAACCTAAATTTGGAAAATAGAATGCATGTTTTCATTTGAATAATACATAGACTAGGAGTAATTTATTTTACATCTCTTAGAAATTATTGAAGGCTAATGATTCATAAAAAAATAAGTGAATTTCAAATAATTGTATCTTCTTGTCAGAAGCTATCAAATGCACTCAATTTAAAAAATAGCTGAAGCCAGATGAAAGCATGGAATTGATTTAAAGTTTGTCTTAATAGTCATGATTTTTTTGAGTCTATCATTATAAATTGGATTGGTCCCTAAATATCCATGGAATAAATAATGAAATATCTATAAAAATAAGTTCAAATGAAATTGAATAAAATGCAAAATCCAAATTTGTTCCTCAAAAGGGTGATTCAAGCAATCTCCATCGCAAGATTTTTGGTCTTGCTAGTAATGGAACAAGGCCTTTAATAGGACCAAAGGCATATTTATTAGGGATATAAAAATCTATCTATTAGTAGATAAATTCCCATGTCATTCCCCATAGGCAAATTAACTAAATTATTCCTTCTCATAAATTATGATTGTTTATGATGGATTTAAATTTTTCATGTTAATTCAACATCAATAAAAGAATAATCAATCACTTCACACACTAATGGTCTTGTGATAGATATGTAGCTTATTATGTATGTTTTTGGGATAGAATTTAGTGCCTTCACTTTTATAACCATGCTTAAGAGATCATGGGTAGACTATTTTGTGTTTAAGAATGAAAATTATATTCTAGGTTCTAAATGTAATAACATTTTCCCTATGAAATTCACCATTTGTTATGTCCCCAACATGCCCCATCCTTATTTATTTAGATGGGGACCCTCATAATTCAATATTGAAATTTATTTTCCTCAATTCTCATTAAATTTCCTAATCATATTTATCAAATGTTATTTGTCTCCAAAATCATACCAAGTGTTATTCCAAATTCAATTTTGAGCTTAATGGTATATCATTTCATTGCTTGATTTTGGAACATAATATTTTGAAGGTCTAGACTGAGTATGCATTTGATCTATTTCATATTTTTCATATCTATGTTTAAATTAGACAAATATATTTGCCATATATTATGCATTATTCATGCTTTGTACCATGTCCTAATTCAATTGCATAAAAGTTAGGGTTTTATTGAGCCTTTAAAAAGTTTTTCAATTTAAAATGACCAAGTATTTATAATATCCCATTATAAATTCTTGGTTATATATTCAATTTTAGGATTGATTATAAAGTTATTCAAAGGTTTATAAACATTAGTGTTTTATCTTTGTAAAATGGTCTATTTTATATGATTTAGGATGTTTAAAAAATCTCATTTTTAGGCTCCTTTATTGTGTCAAAACTTTTCATTTTTATTGTGGATCATCGAGTTAAATATTTAGGCCTTAGGTAAAGATCTAAATATTCAATATTTATAAAGCCTTAGTCAATTTTTTTTGTCAACTAATTCATTAATTACCTTTGTGAAATGTGTTTTATTTGTCTTCTATAGTGAATTTCCACTCCCAAACCCCTAGTTGAATGAGATCATACCATGTGGCATGATCCTATTCACCTGAGAGATTGATCAATTCAAATACTTAAGGTTTTCAAAAGGGTTTTTCATGGCCTCAAGTTCCATGATGATGCCACATAGCATCATCATGAGAACCCAAAGGCCTGTGAGAACTATCATTTGATCATGAGGTTTATCATAACATTAATTTATATGATGATGACACATGACATAATTAAGGAACTTGGAGGCCTATGACACTGAGCATTTGATCGAGAGGTCCTTTAGGTCTGAGCTTGATGATGAAGTTGCATGGCATCATCATAAAGACTAGGGCCTAGGGGTGAGTTAGTGTATTTGATGGGGGATCAAAGAGTCCCAGGCCTTGAATCCTAGATGGAAGCCTTGTGGTGAATTTAGAATCCCATAGATATGGAAGTAGTTTTTTGACTTATAAAATAATCCATGAATTTGATGGCCCATGATGTCACCATGTGGTGACATTATGAGAGCACAAAGCTTGATGAAGACACAACATGATCAATGGCCAAGAGTGAGGAGATATCTTGGGAGATGAATGATGAGTGCCAAGTGATAAAATATGGGACCTAATGACCAAAGAAAAAGCTTAGAAAAAGAGGCCAGGTGGCAAAGTAACTTCTACAAGGAGCTAAAACTTGACCCATTGGGTACGTAGGATGTGCTAAGTTATATTATAGACCCAGAGTCAAATTTGATGATTGTATTAGTTTTAAAGACCTTTAAAGGATAAAAGGGATTGTATATCAAAGATGAATACATAGGAAAATAATAATTGGTTTCTCACCAACAAAGAGAGTAGAATTGTGTGCATAAAATGATATAATTCTAGGATAATCACCTAGTAACATCAATCATATGCATGATGATCACTTTAAAAACAAGAGTGAGGACACATAAGTCTAACAAGTGACTCCAAGGGTTGAAGAGTATAGCAATGAATGTAAGGAACACAAATTAACCCAAATTTAATAATAATATTACAATTAAGTACATTATAGTTAGCACAATGATCTAAATGGTAAGGGTTAAATACAAAGTTGGTATATGACATTTAACAAGGTGTGATGGTGTATTAAGATCAAGAAAAAGTACCATGGGACAAAGATTAAATTAAAAGGAATTATGAAAAATTATGTGTAGAGGTGGTTGGGTTGGCAATCCTAAGTATTATCTTCAACACTCTGCAACCCAGGATTCAAAGTTGAATTCAATGAGCATGGCTTGAATATTAGTAGCATGTAGATATGAGAAAGTTTTTGTTTGATATTGCTATTGAATGAATACATAAAATTGAATGATAATATAGTTTAAGGCATGGAGTGGACTATGACATGCAAATAAAGATCAATCAAATTCATAAAAGATAAAATTTGGCCTTAAAGAGGTGTGATCTCTCAACTACAAGACCATGGTTAGTTAACACTTTGTCAGACATCCCAAAGGAATTTACCCATTCATAATTGAATATTATAACCACCCCAATAGTGGGTTGAGGAAAGACCATGAGCTTTTTAAATTGCATATTTAAGCAAGCCAAATTTCCATTTGAAAGAGTCAACTTTTTGTGTAATGAAACTCTATCAAAATTATAATAGAATCTCTGCTTGTTTGACTTTGTCTTTTGATTTAGGATTTTTTTCCATAATTTATAGTTTTTAGTCTATGTTTATGCAAGAGGAGTGATTTTATGTTTATTTTACATAGATGAATATGAAAATTATATTAAGTTTTTGATAATATAGTTCCTTGTAATTTATTTTTAGTTTACTTTTGAACACTCTATGTTTTATGTGCTTTTAGCTATAAAGTGTTTTAAAATATTTGTGTGTTATCACTACAAATATTTTGGGTGTTTATCTTTAGTGAAAAATCTACAAGTTGAATATCCATATTGGTCTCCCTTCGAAGCTTATCCACTAAGTGGCTAAAATTTTGATTAATTATTCAACTAGGCACATGGTGGTATAAATATGACTTGGCATTCTTTAATTCTCAAGCATTAGCATTATATTGACTATAAATATCCTTTTTTACCCTCCTTTCCCATATATTTTGTGATTATTTTGGAACTAAAACACACTTACCATGTTTTATAAATTAGTAAATTCAAACTCAATAATAATCAAGAACCAAGGTTCAATTAGCTAACAAGAATCTCAAACACTATCAAATAGAAATTGGATTTATGGAATTAGTAGTTCATTCTCTCAAAGTAAATTTGGATAAACTATTCAATCCTTGGATTAGACCAACATCAATCCTAAAATTAATGAGGGGCATTTTATCCTATGCATAGTCATTTACTTTTATCTCTAAACATTCAAACTCATGAATGTATTCATAAGATTATTTTGAAGCAAACAACATGAGGAACATTCATTTTCACACTATTACATCTCACAATTTTGCTAATTTTGTAATTGTGAATTCATTTCTTAGGGTTTTTCCTATGAGGGAAAGAAGCTTATCTTGTGGGAATGTCTTGGATGTAAAGTAGGAGTCTTTTAGCCTAATCTAATTCTTATAGTGTGATCCTTATAAATCCACAATAACCTCTTGAAAAACACCATTGCTAAAGGGTGAGATTATGCATTATAGGTTCAACTCAAGGTAAGTATTCCTAACTTTTATTATTTCATTTAGTAGATAGATATTGCATAAATTTATAAGATGAAGGTTGTACTTCTTTCTTAGTTTACCTCTACATTAACTTGAGTAGAGTTATCTTTACATGTTTTTTTTAATCTATTTAGCTATCCCCCTTTGTGACAAAATCTTTAATGATCACTAGATTAGTTTTATTTTATGTATTGTAGACCTAAATAGGGTTATTTCATAATGTCATTTGCCTAGAGGCTTTGTAACCCTATCCTTTATTATTGTGTGGTAAGAGATAACTTAGTGAGGCTTAGTAGATCTGAATTATTCATGCCCTAATATAAATATCTATGCAATCAATCATTTGGTAATATTACCTTCTCTGAGATTTAGAATCCACTAAGTAGGATAAATTATAGATCCATCCTAACTCATTGCATATAGAATGGATAATGTGTACTGATTCTAGAGATATTAACAAGACTACTATATAGTATAGATTTCCATTATTGTGCAAGGATGATTTAATGGATTGTTTTAGTGAAGTGAAATACTTCAAAAATATCTATTTTAAAAGTGAATATCATTATAATCACATAAGATAGGGTGATGAATGGAACATGGCATTCAAAACATAAAAATGGTTGTATGAGTGGTTGGTTATTCTATTTGGTTTAACTAATGCACCAAGTACATTCAAGGAATTGATGAATGAAGTTATTTAACAATTTATGGGTAAGTTTTTCATTGTGGATCTTGATGACATATTGATTTTTAGTAGTGTAGAGGAAAAACACTTACAACATTTGCACAAAGTTCTAAAAAAGTTGAGAAATGAAAAGTTACTTATGAATGTGAAGAAATGCAATTTTATATATAAAGAATTGGTATATTTGGGTTTTTTAATTTCTCAACAAGGTTTGAAGATGGATCTAAAAAAGGTGTGATTTATATTAGATTGGTCGTCACTACATAGTACATTTGAGGTACATTATTTTCATGGACTAACAATTTTTTACAAGAAGTTCATCAGGAATTTTAGTGGAATATGTATAATGATTACTAAAGTAATGTGCAAAGATAAAAGATGTTTGGACAACAAAAATAAAACATACTTTAGAGAGATTACAGAAGATCATTGAGAAATAAATGTTGGCATTGTCAGATTTCAATAAAATATTTCATGTAGATTCTGATGTGAGTGACACTAAAAATAGGGGCAATATTGAATCAAGTTGGAAGACCTATTGAATATATTACTAAAAAACTTAATGATTCAAAGTGTAAGTATTTAGTATTTGACTAGGAGTTTTATGCAATTGTAAGCATTGAATAAATGGAGACATTATTTATTATCGAATGAATTTGTATTGTATACAAATCATCAAACATTATAGTTTATTAATAGTCAACATAAGTTGAATAAGAGACATATGAAATGGGCTGAATTTATACAAAGTTATTCATTTTTTTTGAAATAAAGAAGTGAAAAGTCTAATAGAGTCATTAATGCAATAAGTAGAATAATTATTTTGTTGATTGAATTAAAAATGGAAGTCATAGGATTTGATATTATGAAATAATAATATGAAGAAGATGAAGATTTTTAGAAGCACGAAATTCATGTACAAAATCAGTGAGTATAAATACAACACCATGGTTAGAGTATTTTATTTAGGAAGGTTTGCTATTTAAAGGAAGATAATCGTGTATACTAAAAGGTTCAATGTGGGAAAATTTGATCAAATAAAATCATAGTGGAGGTTTTTTAGGGCATTTTGGTTATGACAAAACATTAATGCAAGTGGTATAAAATTATTTTTGGCCAAGGATGATTGTATATGTGATAAAATTTGTTTAATAATGTATAAATTATCAATTGATGTAAGGTATAAGTTAGGATACATGATTGTATCAAAGATTGCCTATTCCAAAGAAATCATGGTAGAATATAAGTATGGGTTTTGTCTTGGTTTTGCCTAGAATAAAGAGAGGAAATGATTCAATATTTTTGATAATTGATGTATTTTAAAAGATGGTAAAATTTTTAGCATGTACTAAGATGATTGATGCAACAAACACTGCTAACTTGTTTTCAAATAAGTTGTCATATTACATGGTTTCCATGACAATATAGTATTAAAAAAGCATGTTAATTTTGTTGGTCATTTTTGGAGATTTTTTGGAATAATTTTAATAATCAAATACAATTCAATTCAACATACCATATGTAGATATATGGATAGACATAGGTAGTTAATAGAACATTTTATTTGAGATGTTTAATTGAAGGTAAGTGTGGATCATGGGATAATGTTATAGCACAAGCTGAATTTGATTATAAAAATTTAGTAAAAAAAAGTATAGGGAAGATACCATTTCAGATTATTTATGGGAAAATTCCAAGAGGAGTTGTGGAATTATGTGACATGAGAAATGAGGAAAATAAAAGTGTTGAAGCAGAAGATTTTGTAGAGCGTATGCAAGAAGTGCATAATCAAGTACAAGAATAATTGGAAAGGAATACATTGTAGTACAAATAAGATGTAAATCAGAAAAGAAGAGAATTGAATATTAGGTGGGAAATTTAATCTTAGCATACTTGATAAAAGATAAATTTCTAAAAGGGACATATGATAAGTTGAAATTGAAAAAAATTTGTCCATGTAGAATTTTACAAAAGTTTGGGAAGAATGCATAAGAAATAGAGTTTATTGAATGTATATATATATTACTTAATTTAAATGTGGCCTATTTTTATTCATATTAGTAAGGAAAAAATATTGAGAATGCAAGTGTAGATTATGAAGAAACAGATTGGATATTTTAGATGCTCAAGAAATAACGTGAAGAGATAGAAGTGATTGACATGTGAGTTGAAAATACTACATTAAATACATATTATATAGATTATTTGGTAAAATGGAAAGGCTAAGACATAGGTATTAACACATTAGAAGATAAAAAGTAAGGGATATCATTAGCAAAGTTCTTAGAATTCACATGAGCATGAACACATGTTTCTTTTCTTACCCAAGGTGTGTGATACAAGAGCATCTGGGTTCACAAAAAATATTACATCAACAAAAAGTATATTAGTTTAGGAATTTGTATGTGTAGTGTTACACAAGGTTATTTCTATGCATATGTATTATTGTAAATTTTCATACATATTATGTTTTTCACATACCATATTTATGTTGTTTTACATTACCTTTGGTATATATGTGTTGCTTGTGAGCACACTTCTATCTATAATGTTTTGCACATTGATTTGTTACATGTAGTTGTAACCATTCCTTTATTTGAATAAGCTTACAGAGTTGTGTGCAATAATTAGTATTAATTTATAGTCACCATGTAGTAGTAAGGAGATTTTATGTATGTTTCTGTCAGTTTGTGACATTTCTTGAGAAATAAAGTATTTGATAGAGTTGATTCTTCACCATGATGAAAGATGAGTAGGAAATATTTATATAGGTAATTAGATATTCATTGTCCAAGTCGTGCATCAAGTTTTAAGATATTTAGAAATCCTTTGATAAAGTGTGACATTATTCTTGAAATGATGTAAGGATCACGGTGCAAAGGTTTTCATGGGAATTGATGACTATGAAATCTTGTCAATATTGTGTGACTATGATGTGTTATAGGTGTCATTGCTGATCATATGATATTTAATTTTAAAAGTAATGTAAGCAAATAAGGAAATTTAATAATGTTCATGATATATTTTTGGATGCATTATATTATAACATGTTCTTGTTCCTTGGAAATGTGAATACATTTAATATTTTTGGTGCACTAAGGTGTGTTTTTATGGCTAGTGGGGTAAAAACACTTAATGTAAGTAGGTAGGTCCTATTTATATATAAGCATGGACATACACTTATGTTAGGGAGTTAGTTATAGATAGTGGGAATAAATTAATTAAAATAGTTTGATTGAAAATACCATGAGTTAAAAAATTATGGAATCTATACATATGATGTTGTAACTAGTCTCATTGTGAGATCATAATATCATTGTGTCATTGTGCATGTTATATTTCATTTGATAAAAATATAATTGAGATTTGAATTATTTTTATTGAATTTCATTTAAAGTTCCATTGATTATTTTGAGTGCTTTATGGTCTAAGGCATTTCTTAATTGAGATCCCTAACTATGACTGCATCACCTATGTTTTTGATTATGTAGATCCCTCCTAATATTCTATTTCAAAAAATTTTCCCTTGTCCTTAAGTAATTAAACAATTGCTTATTTTTATCAAATATTTAAAAATAAAAATAAAAACATTTTAATATTAAAAAAAAATAAAAAATAAAAACCCAAGACCTATGCATGACTTATTTTTCTAATTATTTGATGTCATTTATCATAGACGTGGTGAGTTATATCTATATTATATTCACATGATTTTCATGCTATACATGAAATATATATAGGACAGATATAAGACATGGACATGTAGATGCTTGAAATCGATCAAACTCACAATCAACCTTTATATTTTAGGGGCACACCCATACTAAGGTGAATATTTGTACATGTTTTAGGTTATATCTTTCTATGCTATCCCATTGATATAGCGTATCATTTATAAATAGCTTTCTCTTGTTCATTATTATTAAACTACCATTTCTTATGGATATTAGCTTTGTTATTCTATATGATGACATTGACAGTTATGCAGACTAACATTGATTTCTACGTGCTTACTTGATGCTAATGATTGTGACATTAATTAATCATTGACATGTTTAATATTATTTATTCTATATTTTGTGGGTAAATTAACTATCTTGATGTGTCATGTGTTACTTATGTCACATGATCCTCTAATCCATATCCTATCCATGTTGAATCATAGTAGTGTTATGTCTTTTATGCTTGTGTGCTTATTCATAATGATGTGTGTGATTATGTATTATTTACTATGATATTTTGTGTGTGCATGTCAATTTACATACATTTCTATGAAACAAATTGATTTTTACTATGCACTTACTGTTGTGATCAATATCACACATTTTTTTTTTGAGATACATGTTTTTATTAGTGTTTCCATGATTTATGTAATTCATTTAATTTTATTCTTATTATTATGTGATTCATTGACATATCTAATTGACATTGACAACTACTTTCAAATGAGTTATCACAACTATATATTATATGATACTAATAAACAAAATGCCTTTGCCTTGGATTACATATTTCATATGTTCTTATACTGATCAATTTTTTTCTATGATGACATATCTTATCATGCTTGTGTATGTAATTTACATGGTTATACATTTTATACATAATATATGTGCACACAACTCTTTATTTTGAGATGAATGATTTGCAAGCTTCATCCCTTATATTAAAAGGTGGAATAAAATGATATTGTTTCAAATATTTAGATGATGTGAGATAAAGTATTTCACATTATAATACATATTATATGGTTCAAATGGGTCAGATTGAACAGATTAGACATTGACATGATTTTAAGGAAAAAATGAGACATTATATGATATTTTGAGAGACAAATGTTGACATTATATATCACTTTGAGGGACAAATGGATCTTATGGAGCATCGACTTTATTTTTGAAAACACTTACCTATTTTTTATATTTAGGATTAGTGGGAATTATGATACTACATGATTACTTTATGTCTATCTCTGTCTATGATAATTGATTATTTTACATATGAAATTGATTCAACTTTCCGCTTCTACATACAAACCATATTTAGGGTTATCTTTTTACATACAAACCTAATTATAGGGTTCTAAAAAAGGGTTATTTTGATAATCATGTAGTGTGGTTGAGGTTACTAGTTGGATCAAATTATAAAACCACCTTCTTTAATGGAAGTTGGTGTATTTACAATCCTCAACTCATAGTTTCATTAGTTTCATCTCCTTGGGGAATGTTCACTCCATAATATTCTCCAATCAATTTCAACAAGTGATAGCTTAGTTCACATACCTTCACATATATTCATTATTTAGTGTTTAAATTTTGAGATTTTTTAATAATTTATATTATTCCATAATTATTATTGTGATAGGGAATCAATCTATACATGTCTTTTTGTAAATTTTAGATGGAGAAAATTATACATTCCAGCTATACATGTCAAGCCAAGTGCGATTAGCATAGGTACCAAATTTACTTATATTATCCTTTTAATTTTATATCTTCAAGTTTAGATTAAATAGGGGGTATCTATAGACATATACTTTTTCTTTGGCATGCCAACATAAATTTTGATATACTTGGATAATGCAAATATATCTGACTCTTGTGCACACTTTCTATCTATCAATCTACCCATCCACTATCTTATCCACATATATCATCTAGAAATATTTATTAAAAATCAACTTGGCTTGCATAAAAATCCTTTACAATCTATATATAGACACTACCCATACCTCAGATTCTAGTTTGTACTTCCAAAAAACTACCAGTAAACTTGGAAGTGTTGGTTATCACATGTATATATTCGTAATGACTATTTTATAAATTAGAAAGTATCCATTAGCTTAGCTGAGACATTTTTCATGGGTCATTCATAATATTAAATTAATGAAGAGTCACATATATATACAAATCACTCTTAAGGTTATTATTCACCTAGTGGGAGCTGGTAACATTAAGGAATCACCTAACACTCTCTTGGAACATTATTCAAAAGGAATATACAAATATATAAAATATTCATAGAGTAGACTTAGAGTAGTCCATAGAGCCAAGTCTCAATATGAAAAGTTAATGTTTTATGATTCCAAGTATCAAAGATCAAAGAATGAAACAAAATTATATATTCTTCACAATTTTGTGCACACACGTAGAAGATTGATGTGATCAACAAAAAAATGAAAATAGACCTACAAATATTACATTTAAAACCTTGTATAGTGTGTGGGTTTATCCCACATAGAATTTTATAATACACATTCTATCCTATATAAGGGTTAGGATTTGTTTTCAATGCATGTTTGACTAATAGAGGGTCAATATTCCAAATGTGTTAGGAAATACATTTTGGATAATCTTTGAATTAATTTATAGGCTCAATGGACCAAGTGTAGACTTATGTGGGACTAGGATAGTCCTATAAATAGATTAAAATTTATACCTTTTATAAATAAGTTAAATTAGGTATAAGATATTGAGAATAAGGGTCTTGTGACAAATTAAGGTATCTACACAATACCCCCACTTTGACACGGGTATGTGAGTGAGATGCAAGCATGCACCATATAATAAATGTAAATAATTGAAGCATGAAAATTCACTTACCTATAGAAATATTAAGGGTTTATGACACACACTTGAGCTATGATTGCATCCACATCATTTAGTTAATATACTTTAAAAAATTCCAAATGCTAAAAGTAGTCAAATCTCATGACATTTTTTTTATTCTTGTAAATTTTGTAAATTTGAATTTGAAAAGATAGAATAGGAGTGAATATGATTATTTGGTATTACCCCAAATGTTGCACTAGAAATAATTTTTATAGGTGTTGAAACATATTCAACACTTATCTAGGAGTCCTTAATACCCAATGATACTTTTGATATGTTTTTAAATATAGATAACACTTATTTGGGGGTCACCAGTGCTATATCTACTTCTTGATCAAGGAAGTATATAAATATTTATGCCCCCTTTTGATGTGAGGGATGAATACCATATGTTTAAATTACTCATGTCAAAAAATAAAGGTTAAATGACTCATATCTTAGAAAAATAATTTAGTCGAAGCTTGTTAAAATCTTAAGAACATATGTAATTTCAATTTTTTCACTATCATAATGTTTTGAAAAGTCTGTATATTTTGAAGTTTGAATTATCATCTATATATGCCACATGGAATCATTAAAAGTTAAATATATCATAGGAAAGATAATATAATATCAAAAATGGCACATTAGGGTATGATCCCCCATTTGGAAAAGCAAAATAAGAAAAACTATTATGATCCCAAATATCACAAGCATGCCCTTAGATGGGCTAAATATGAAATGAGAACACACACAAGTACTTGCCCACATAGATGCATGGTATAAACCATGGAAACATAAGAATAAAAAAATATACCAAAATAAATAAAGATAAGCATGATATAAGTCATGGAAATAGTTATAGTATATTAATAAAGTTCATTCAAGTCTAGACCACATAATTTTACTAACCAAACCCAAACTAATGGCAAGATAAGATAATGATATGTCATAATATGAGACTCCCATGATATATATATATATATATATATATATATATATATATATATATATATATATATATATATATATATATATATATATATATATATACATACATTGTGATTGTTACATCTTATATCACATAGATATTCTACATTGTGATTGTTACATGGTTACATTGACTATTTTGAGTGAATTCTTGATTGTGTATGTATGTGTTTACTTGTGTGTGAATAATCATTAATACATACCATGTGCCTTAAAAGATACATCAAAATGAAAATCATGTCATGGATATGGATAGCATGTCAGACACATTGAAATTATGTTCATCAATGAAACCACATCATGAATATAAGATTTATAGTTATAAAAATACATTAAACACACATGTAAATAAAATTAGGTATGTAAGCATATGAGAGACATGAAATCAAGCACATGATCACAATAGACAAAGTAAGAGACAACATTGGCATGACATAAATCATGGAAACATAAGAAGATACATGTATAAACATAATATATATAAGAAATGAAAGAACATAAATAGTGGATTAAAATGAAAGAGTAACTTGTGATGGAGTAAGGACATGCTCCACATTTATCACAAAATTTCTAGAAGCAAACATGGAACTTACCCTAGCCCACTATGAAATTTCTAAACCTATATCATGTTTAAGAATATTCATTTGTCTTAAAAATCATATGATTACCTTATATTAAAAAATAGTAAACATATGCCTTAAAGTAATGTGCATGTGTTTGGTTTAATATAATCACAAGGTAAAAAATCTTTCAATCAAAGTAGGAAAATAATAAATTACAAAGAAAATTATTAATGACATAACATTTCTTAATAGGTGACAAGCATAAATGATTGATTTACAAAGTTAATCAATAATAGTTAGAAGTTAAAAATGCATTATAAGAGGCACTTAGATGAACAAATCTAAATATAAGGTATTGAGGCAAGAATTGAGCCATAATAAATCATCCTTTGAAGCATCATTGTTAGTTTGTATATTTATATCACTTTCATATCCATTTGATTATATAGAGATCATAGGTTATATCTTGTAACTTTCTTTCACTTTTTTATAGTAGACTTGTATAATTGTGCTCTATGATCTCTTGTTTTAAGTATTTAACCCTAGATCCTCACATGTTAAGACTTATTATTGTTATTTATCTATTGGAAACACTTTATCGTTATGAATTGTAATCACTTCCCCTTATGTCCAAATTTTAGACATTGATGTATAATGGAGGGGATTATTTTAATTTGATGTATCCAAGTTCTCCTAAATAATAGATTATATGATTAATGATTATGTAAGACATAAAAAAAAATTTGAACCATTTTTCAACCAACTTAGACATGCAAGATAATATAATCAAAGGTCTATTTTCCTACACTATCATAATATTATATAATCATTTGAGTGTATGCCAAGTCTTCTTTACAAAGGCTAAAATCATAAATAAATTCATTAGTGTACAAATTAAGACTTAATACATTTTATACCTTTTTTTAATTATCTTTAGTCTCTAATAAATGTCCATTGTATGAAATATCATGTGGAATTTCACCTTCATCAAAAAAAATTGAAGACGGTTTTTTCCCCTTTTAGTTGATGTAATAACACTGATTAAAATATGAAGTGGATGAGTTACTTAACTAAATGGGCCCTTTTTTTAATGTAATTTATCAACCTCATGAAAATTTAGATTGTCATCTTGTTGATTATTATGGTTTTGAAGAGGATTAGTAAAATCCTTTTGATATTAATTTTTCTTGAAAAAAACTTTAACCAATATTGAAATACAAATAGAAATACTAAAAATGAAATGGAAGATAACTATATTGCATTGGAAGAGAGAGAGAGAGAGAGAGAGAGAGAGAGAGAGAGAGAGAGTAATTTTATTACAATATTGATATCCTATTTGAGGGTAAACCTCCTTTGAGAAAGATAAATAAAGTATAATTTATGAATGTATTTACACTAGTGTATTCTCCTTATTTATCTTTATGTTAGTCAACTACTACTTCCCATGCATGTGGCATTATCCTAAATAGATCAATAGATAACTTATAAAGCATATGTGGCTATAGATTTTATTAATAAGAATGATTAAAAATAAATGTTAGGATGGATTCCTAAAATTTCCTCCCCCTTACAAATATTTGCCTTTAAAGTGAAAGACTAGAAAACTGCTGCTAAATTTAGAAAAAAGGGGATACTGAGTGGCATATTTTGGCTGCATTCCTTTGACCCAAGAGGAGATGTGTCACTATATCTTAAATAAATTTGATGATATTATATATATATATATATATATATATATATATATATATATATATATATATATATATATATATATATATATATATATATATATATATATATATTACAATAATAACATTGATAACATCGACATTAGGTTACAAAACTATGTTCCAATCCCCAAGATACAAATCCAATTCTACACTATCGTACAACTCCTGTAGTGTCAATGTCATAGACCTTAACTCATTAGTAACTATAGTGAGTATTGTCAAAACATTCATCACTTATGAAGTAGTTTCTACCAAATATTTTAATAATTCAATTGATGCTTTAACTCCTACCATTTTTTATTAATGTACACTTCCATTCTTTGTAGTTATTTAAATTAAACAATAATGAAGATAAGGAGCACATAGACACCATACATTTGATCTCTTAGATATTGTACAAAACTAAGAATTATAAACCTTTGTAATTATAGTTATATATTATTCATCATTTTTTTCTTTGTTTTTCTTTGTTATTTAATGAGTTACGCCTTCATATCCTCTATCACTCATTTTTCTCTTCTGTTCATAACTTTGTTTAATTTGTTTAAGTTTTTCATTAGGTCTCCTTGTAATCCCTAGATTAGTTGTATTAGAGAATACACACTTCATATAATTTACAAGTGGTATTATGGTTTATATAAAAATTTTCCCTATTTTTATGCCCAATCATAATAGGTATGATCACAAGAATCTAAGGATCGAGATTCATGACCCTTCATCATACATTCCTTCACGTCCTCAAATAGGATACAAATATTCTACAACACCAACTTAAAAAATGTTTGAGGAGTTGATAAAATATGCATTTCAAAGATAAAAATAATATTTGGAAAAACATCATACATGTGAATAATAAAGTATCATTTATCATTTCTCACTCCTCAATTAGTATTCTCCTTCCAACACCTCTCATTCTCATCAACCATTTTGTGGTCAAACACCATACAAAGTACATGTCAATCTAAATATCCTTATGTTTGAAGGAAAAATAGATGAATTCGTACTATATAAACATACTTATGTTCATATTAGGTTATTAATCAATTATTTGACCAATAAAATGTTACATTCTCTCTTCTAAAAGTTTCTTTATCAGTAAATAAATGGTGGGAAAATTATTTCACTTCACATGGAATATAGAATATGAAGTTACATATACACATGAAATGGTTTTGTATAATAACTCAAAGAAACCCATTATCTTATTGGTAACTATGATGACCAGTGCATCAATTTCTCTTAGTTGTACCAAGGCAAAGAACCATCTATGTAACAATACATAGATACATTTCATACTCTAGTGTCCAAACTTAGGATTTAGGATTTAGAACAAAACCTAATTTTGAAGTATAATTTGGGCTTGAGATCACATATATAGTGATGTATGGATTTTTTATAGGTTTATTCAATTAGATAAGCCTACATATTTGCTTATAATTTATAAGGAAAGGCTAAGGCCAAGACTGATATAAAATATTCTAAGTCATAGACCAAACAATAATCTAAATCTTACATGCATAAATCAAAACTAGGGAATAAATCCAATCACTCTCTATGAAAGAAGAAAAAAATCATCAAATGACTAGAATAAGTAGTCCAAGACTGAAAATTGGTGTTAAATTCATAACTCCAATATTAATTCCAATGAGGTGCATTAAATTAGGAAAAATACACTTGAAAAAATTGAAACATGTAATAACACTACCTAGTTAGAAAAATGTAAGTAGATCATGGAATATGAAATTATCATTCAAAAATCTCTAGCACCCCAATAAAAATAGAGGAAGAAAAAATATTATTCTTTTCTCAAATGTGTATTAATGCTCAACCAATATACTTCATCATTGAAAATTGAATTCAAAAGAACTTGATTTATCCTAAAGAGGTTCACAGATTAAACTTTTCATTGACATCTCACCCAAAACCATACTTTATTAGATGGTTTAGTGTGGGATGTGAGAAGTGCATCACTTAATAGTTCAAATTAGTGTATAACATCAAGACTTTTAAAGATACAATCCTTTGTGACATTGATTAATTAGAGGTATGTGATGTTTAACTTGGCCAACCATATCTTTACTATAGTCTATGAGGAAAATCCTAGAATTTTTTTCATATATGTTGGTGATAAGAGATACCACACACTAAAATTAGTTCTTAAGCTATCACTCATTAACTCTAAGTAGTGTAAGAATCTAGTCACATCTAGTAATGAGTTTTTGATTTAGATGGTGAGATTTGAATGTAAGGATGTCCTTGTAGTGCTAATCCATATCATAGTTCCTAAAAAAGTACAAGTAGAGACCTTATATTTGACTCACAAGTTGGAAGAATATAAGGATATATTTTAGTCACCAAAGGAAGTTCCTACACATTGTGTAGTGAAGTGAACTATTTATTTGATTCTTATACTACTTCTACATAATGCTTATTTATACCATAGATCATTTCTAGATAATTAATAAATCAATTGGAAAATATATGAAAACATGGAAAAAGGACATATCAGGCCCACCTCATCATCTTATGGAAAGAAAATTATGATTGCACCAATTAAGGATGACACATTGAGGTTGTTCATAGATTACATATATCTCAACAATAAAAACTTGAACTAACATTATCATCTTCCAAGGATTGAGGACTTATGGGACCAACCCCATGGTGAAAAATACTTCACAAAAATTGATCTTAAGTTTGGTCATCATTAGATTCTTTTTGAACCTAAAAATATATGGAAGATAGCCTTTAAGAACATATAAGGTTTGATCATATGGTTAGTCATGACTTTTGACTTGACCAATGCAGTAGTGACATTCATATAGATGATGAATGACATTCTCAAGCCATTCACTACTTCATTTGTTGTAGTATACCTTGACATCATCTTAATATTCAACAAAACATGGGATGACCATTTTTGACATATAGATCAAGTGCTTAACACTTTGTGGAAACATAAGTTATATGCAAACATGGAGAAATGTTCATTTGATATATGGAATATATAGTATTTAGGATATATATTAGACACACAAGGTGTGCATATGGACCTGACCAAGATTCAACTCATTCAAAAGTGGCCATAATAAAATAATCTCATAGATATCCATAGTTTATTAGGATGATCAAAATTTACTTGGTTTTTCTCATGTGACTTGGCCTCTGGACCAAGTTATCAAAGGTAGCACTAAAGAAAATCTCATCTAGGAAGATGCATTGTAGAAATCATTCAAGGAATTACAATTCAAACTCTATTTTACACTAGTAATTGCATTACCAAATATTTAAAAGCCATTTAAGTGTGAGATAGATGCTTTTGAATTTATAGTTGTAACAATCCTAACTCAAATGTCCACATAGTTACTTTCTATAGCGAAACATTCACCATAATGGTAACAAACAACCCAACCTATGATCATGAGATTTATGTTATTATTAAATCATGTAAGCATTGGAAGCATTATATCTTAGGTAAATAGACTATGATCCACACATAGAATAAGATATTAATTTAGTTCTTGTGAACTTTGAATAAGTTGAAATAAGAGTGAAATTAGTAATGTTATTATTATCTTTAGTAGTTCCATATGAACATCATATGTTAAAAGTGAAGTGTTAATCTAGTCACCTACTTTCTAAGCCATCCATTAGTTCAAACTCTCATTTTTTTACTTAAAATATGTGTACATGAAGTTAGTACATGGTCAAAATTTTATCCAATCCATATGACATGGATTTTAAAGATATCTATCATAATTTTATTTATGGTAATTTAATTCTAGATTTATACTTGATCTAGACAATAATTTAGGTGAAAATTTGGGCGACGGTTCTACCCCAATTGATGATAGAATTTCTAGGAGCCATAACTTTTGCACCATAGCTCTGATTGACTCCCCATTTGAACCATTAGAAATATAATAATGAAAATAATGAAAACCTAATGGAAGTGCCCCAAATTTCAATTTTAGTAGTGTAGTATAAAAATAGTAAGTTTCTAAAAATATTAATTTCTTGAATTTTATATTGTTGTAAATCATGGAAGTCAAACCACTTAATCTCCCTCGAGATTGGTGACCTTCCACATCCTCCTCCTACCTTAAAAATGTGTATAAATGAATATTTAACCCAAAATGGAAATTAGACATATCTTCCAAGAGATAATCATATGGTTGTATTTCAATCTTGAGTAATAAAACATTTCTTCTCAAATAAATCATGGTTACTATGTTATTTTCATGTTCTTGAAATATCTATCAATTAAAACTTCTGAGTTTTGGATTAATAATTATAGGGAAATCTTATATCACATTGGGAAATTGTGCATTCCACCTGAGGAAAAAAGATAAAAAAAATATGGGAGGATCATTTAGGCAAAGTTTCAAGACATTTCAAAATTGAAAAGACTATTTTGGTGTTGTAGAAGTACTTATTATAGCCATATCTCAGGTTTGACATATCCAAATACATCAATTATTTTACCATGTGTAATTTACAATATGGGTAATAATAAGAAAGGTTTTTACACACTTTTATCAGTTATAACAAGACTATTGGAGTCTTTTTACATGGATTTTATTTGAGGTTACCCTAGTACCAAGCATGGTAATGATTGTGTTTATGTAGTAGTTGATAGATTCTCAAAAATGGTAATTATCATACTTTTAAACAAAGTAATATAATATTTTGATACAAATCAAACATACTTACAACATGTCTAGATTCAATTTAAAATCCTAAGAACTATTCTATCTGATATAGATACAAGGTTCTTGAGTAATTTATGGAAAGTGATTTGGTTTATGCTAGACATAAATTTAAATAGCCTACTGATTTTCATCCATAGACTAATGGAAAAATGGAAGTGGTAAATAAGATGAAATCAAACCTTATAAAAATGAAAAATTAAATTAAGAAACAAACTTGGGATGAAATATTTCCTTTTATTCAACACAAATATAACAATACCCTGTATAGTACTATCGTACATATTATTTTATAGGTCTAGTTAGGATTCCAACCTCTAGCATCTATTGAAATAAATTATCCTATCATTCAATCAATAATTAAAACTTATTCAAATGAAAATTAATTTGAAAAAGCTATTCAATTTGTTGAGCATATGCAATAACAAGTGAAAATAATTCCATAATAGGTTAATGCAAAAAAAAAAGTAGTGCCATGACAAGAATTAGACACTACACATCTTATAGGTTGGTGATTGAGTCTATATACACATGAATAAGTAATGATTAAAAATACCTTATGATAATCTTCATCCAATTTTTATAGGCCCTATACCAACACTGAACAAGTAGGATATAATAATTTTGAGCTTAACCTACCTTATTATCTTGGGTTGTATCCAATCTTCAATGCAAAAATATTTTGCCATTACTTTCCACCTCTATTGGATAATTTAAATAATGTAGAGACTTTTTATCACAAAAATATCAATCCAAAATCTAACATCCAAGCATAACCAAATCAATTTATTGACACTCAGATCAAACAAACATGTTGAAAATAGACCAATCTCTTCCATATTGTCAAAGTAAGTCAAGTGCCTTTCTAGGGAAGATGGTTTATAAAAGCGAAGATTACCATTTTTTTCAAAATTTCTTACCATAATTTCATGTAATGGGTACCATTTATATTCAAGGAAGGGTGACTGATGTAGGAAAATATGGGTCACTAGATATTACTACATTTTATTGGTACTATAGATCCATCCTTACATTAACATCACTAGAATCACCATTGGGTTCCAAACCTACATGCCAATCCATAATATATAAATCCAATTCTAAGATACCACACAACTCTTTTGATATTATTAGTATAGACCTAAGTTCACTAGTTCTAATAGTTAGTGTATACACATAATATTTTCAAAATTTTATCAATTATTGATGCTCTCTATCTTATAGGAACCCATCAAATCTCAATATTTTTGAGTGCATGCCTTAAAGGGTGCACCAAAAAAGGGGTGGGAAGACCATTGGTGCTTGATAGGATTATTTTCCCTTTTTCCACTTGTCATCTACACACTTGTCTCCTGAAAACTATTTCCCTAAGCTATCACTCCTTTCTTGCACACTCCTCCAATATTTTACCACCTTTTATACCTCTTTTCCCAACCTAAAACCCATTTAAAAAATTTATAGTACTAGTTTGACTAAATCAACCTTGTAATCTTATTGGTAAAACTCATTTAGGGTCTACGTCAGCTCTTGGCTAACCTAGCTTGTGACCTAGTGAATTTTTATCAAAAATGATACTAGGTCGACTAGTCAACCCTGTTGGTCAAAACTTTTGAAAGGGATTAGGGTTAAATCTACCTATGTGTGTGTGTGTGTCTATATATATATATATATATATATATATATATAATATCATTTTCCCATTATTTATATAAGAGAAGAAGTAATAGATATTTCATATCTACTTATCCACCATTCTACTTGAAAAACAAGCTTAAGGTTTCATATTTTCTTTGGAGATACATATCTTGTATTATGGATAAGTAGTTTAGATGAATTGATAGGTTGTGTAGCCTAGATATGATTTATCATTTTCATCCTTACATACCAAAACAAATTCTTTTGAAGTACCTTAGCTAAGGGAGAGATTGAGGCTTGACAGGTTTGTATTCAAAGCTAAGTATTCCTAACTTTGTTCTTCCTTTGTAAGAGTAGATAGATATACATTTTTAAGTCTTTTCCATGCATTAGAATTTTGTATACATAGATGTTAGTATATGTCTTCTATGAATTTTTACTTTTGTTGAGTATCCCACTTTGTACCACAAGCTTTGGTGAGCACTAGATTAGAATTTTACTTTACTTGTTATTAATATAGTGAATATGAAAACATAGGACTTAGTTAGGTTTATTGCATGGTTTTGCTTGATTAGAGGATTTGGAACCCTCCCTAGTGATATTGTTGTGATAAGAGATCCCCTAATTGGGTATAATAGATCCATATATTGGTCATGTTTCTAATTATCAAATGTATCACCAATCAAAAGTGTAAGTAGGATCTATCTTCTCCAAGCTAGGATTGATTTATAACTCTGATGCATTTTTCATTGCATACATTCTAGTCAATCTAATGTGAATCTAACCCTTATAGGTTTTCTTTCATGTTTTTCATTTTCTATCATTTTATTATTATTTTTATATATTTGTGATACTAGGTCGATAGGGATGGTATAGTTTCTAACTTTTATGTGTAGGTTTAACACACAGTCACATCAAAAATGACTCTATTATTTATATGAAATTATTCATTAGATATAAGTTACCAGGTTGAATAGGTCAACACATTACTCTTATTCACATGTAAAAAACATACTAGGTTGACTAGGCTGGTATAGTCATCTTAACAGGCTTCTAAAAAACATACTAGGTCAACCAGGCTGGTATAGTCATCTTAATAGGCTTCAATAAATGGGGAATTTTAGAATTAGGTATACCTAGTTGACATAATTGGTATAATTTAAAAGTAAAATTCAAGGCACTTCAAAAAAAATTTCATATTCTTCAACATATTCTAACCCACCAAGGTTCCTCTCTCTCTCTCTCTCTCTCTCTCTCTCTCTAATTTTAGTTCTTCTTTAAAGTTTTATTTTACATAGTTTTCAGTCTTTAAAACTACCATCATACATCAAACTAGGTCGACCTGGTCGATATAGTTCTATATTTTGTCTTCTATCTAAAAGACTAGGTCAACTTGGTTGACTTAGTTCTTAATTAACCTTTATTCTAAAGTATAGTAGTGACACTATTGACTCTATTCTATAATGTCTACATACACTATCATCTGAACTAACACTGTATTATGTTTTAAATTGGAAATTGACAACTATATTCTAGTAATTAGTTCACACTTTCACTTTTAATTGTTTGCATTCTTAGAATAGATTACATAGTCTAATTAGGTAGGTTTTTCAATATACTATTTAGTTACACTATTTTTATATTTCTTGTACACACTACAAAATCACATAATTTCAAAATGCATTTAAACATTTATCTACCCAAGGCTTACCTACTTGGATTTCATCACCAAGGGGGAAGTCAACTTTATTTTTTGGATAAGTATAAACATGTGGTTAATGGTATATATTGGCAAATCACCTAACACCATTATCACTAAATGATTATAAAGTGAGGGGGTAGGTCCCAATACCAAGCTAGTACCATTACCAACACAGATCCTTTTTAGCCTAAACATCTTGAAACCATCTATACATTGATTTCTAGTTCTCTAATTTCAGCCAACTTCCCTATCACACTTAAGATAACACTTTATAATCTAAAAACATTTAGGATGACCACTGAGTTAGCATTTACTTTTTAGTTGATTGTTTTCTCCTTGCTCATTGTATGTTGTATTACAAAGACTTGTATTGGCCAACATTGGTGTAAGGTTTTGTGTTGTGTGCCTAAATTAGATCATCCTCATTAATTAAATTTAATGTGTGTTTATTTTCATCTCTTAATTTAAAAGTATAATGCAAAATTTTCCCTATTTTTAGTCACTATCATTCTATTTGACACAATCTCTTATAGACTATATATTTCCTATACCTATAGTACTGAGTCGACTTGGTTGACCTAGTATTCATTTCCACCTCTTACGATATAATACTAAGTTAACACTATTGACTGTTTATCCTTTTTAGGCTATTCCCTATCATAGGTTATAATACTAGGTCAACCCTATCGATTTTGTATCCTTATTCACTCAATTTTTAGAGCCTATTTCCAATATTAGGTCAACCTATTTGACTTTATACTCTTATTTATCCCATTGTATCTTCTTGTTTTTGCATCACCTTTTCCTTTCCTAATCTCTCTCCTTCATAATGAACTTCCTATTTGAAGACAACATTGAGTTTTATTTAATGGATATGATGAGTCTTAACAACCATAATAGGTTCTCCCATAAGCAATTTCATATATCCAATTGGAACTTTGGGACCCCTACTCATTCTTCTTTGATTTGCAATCTTCTCTTCTCACTTGAAGATCAAATTGAATTAGAGTATACACCCAAAATGCTCTTCTTCATCTATGAGTTTCCTCAACATCGAGGAAATGATCCTTCTACTATTTACCAACTCATGATAAGTGGTCAAGTTGAGGAACCTCATTCACCTTCTCCCACACTTGCACATGAATTTGGGGATAATAGCTTATTTAATTCATAGTTTATTCCCTCTATTTTGATTTGTTCTCATACCATGACTTATTCTTCATTGACTTCCTCTACCTCCATGCCTAGCATCTCTACTAACATGGTAGGTTCTACATCTAATGGGCCTCTTCCAAGACCCACTCTTATTAATTATTCCATTAATGCATCATTTACTACCCATGGTAATCATTCCTCTAGTGTTATTCCTTATCATCCCTCTACTATTCCATCTTTTACCACACAATAAAATTATGCCACTAGTGCCTTAATTACTAGCAGTTCTTCTCAAGATCCTACTAACACTCATAGTGGTATCGAAGCCACTACAACTAATTCCAATGCTCCAAATACTAATACAACTCAAACCCATCAACTCTTATTATAAAATCTTGATCAAATGAATTATTTTCAAGCTAAAGATATAAATCAAATGATGAAAATCACCTTATACATCTTCAAAACCACCCTTAACATATGCCATGGGGAACACATAATCACAATGTTCCCCCACCTCCTCTTTGGGATTCCCATAGTAATATTATCCCTCAACCTCCTCTCATTAATAATAAAATCAAAAATATTCAAAATGAGCCTCTTACATCTCAAATTTCTAATATCTATGTAGGAGGTATCACCCCTACCATTTCTTAAAATGGGTCAATTGATCCTACTCTTCATTTAAAAAAATTTGGAAATATATATAAAGAATGGGTCAAATTAAATGCCTTTGCCTCTACCAATATATTAGCCAAAACTCTCACAGTTGATGATTGAGATTGGTATAACCAACTCAAATATCATTATATCACTAGCTAGAATATTTAGTTAATGATCTAGTCTAAGAGTTCCAAACTAATGATCTCCCTAAGAATACCTTGTCCCATTTTATCAATTACAAGCAAATTGAAACTGAAATTGCACAAGATTTCACTAAATGATGGAATAACTTGTCTAATAAATATGAACATAATATGGAATATGACAACCTTTTCCATCTCTTTACCAATGCTCTTTTTCCTAAGTTTCAATATTAGGTTCAGACTCTCTCTCCACATATTTTGGAGGAGGATATTAACCAAAATAAATTTCAAGATTTACTTATGCATCAATTTGATCCATCCCAACCTTCTATGAGTACTCACATGTTACTTAAGAAAAATAATCATCATGCTGCCAATGAAGGTTTCATGGACTCTTATGATACCATTCACACTATTCAAGCTATTGTTCCTAACCAATCTTTAGAACAAGCTTCCCCTCTCAACCACATCACCAATCCTAATTTATCTTCAACCAATAACATTAATTTTCACAAAAAATTATCCTTAGTAGAATTATAAATTTTTTTACCAAGGCCTCTCCCATAATAACTTGATCCTACTCATCCTATGAAATCTTGGTATGATCCCAAATAATTTTATTGGTTTCATGCTAGTTAGGGTCATTCTCAGGAGACCTATAGGTGGCTTCATAATTTGGCTATGGATTTCCTTCTTGGTCCCAATTTTGATAATTATTTTATCATTCATCAATGACAACAAGCCTATGACATTAATTTCAAATATCATGAAACACATACTAAATCTCAAGTTTTGAATCAGGCTAATACTCATTTAGCCATCTATAAAGATCCTATTAAAAATCACTAAGATAACCAAGACAATCCTACCCTTATACCAATAATTTTTATAGTATTATTAACCCAAATCTTAAAGATAATGTGGTTAATATGACTAATATGCAAAGGGTGATTACTTTTATTGAACCTCATCCCATCTACACACATCCATTATCTCACATAGTTTATGTTATCCAAGATTCTTATTCAACTCACTTAAATCAATTGGGGAAAGATTAACTTATATATTTTTATGAAAAATTTCAACCCCTCCATTAGATAATACTTCTCATACTCTTTATACCATCCCTCCAGCTTCTTTACCTATCACTGATGATACTCAAACTTCTATCAACACTTTATACCAATTCTCAAACCCAACCTACATCAACTACTCCATATTCTAAAAATAATCTATAAACTTTCCCTCATATTAAACCTTCTGCCTCTTATCAACATAAGTTCACATGTACTTTGGCTCCTCCTTTTGAGGACCTCCTTTAACACTATGCACCTCTTTTCATTAATCTCCTTATGGGTTATGATGAGTGGGATCCTATAATAGAATGCACTAATATCCCATCCCAAATCCCATTTATCAAACTTATGAGGACTTATCCATGTCATTTTAACCATATTATGTAGCTTTTATTCAAAATGAACATCCCTCATCCTCCCCTAGCAAGACATGAAGTAACCTTATCCAGATCAAAAGATATCATTTTACAATAGTGTGAAAAGATGTCCATATATGTTGATGAAACAATAGACACTTATCTTTCCTTAAATTACCCATTGCTTCCATGATCCTTGATGAGATTATAATTCATATGAATGATCCTCCTCTATTTATTAGTGTTCAAATTGGTGATATCCAAGTTAAGTGTGACTTGATTGACGAGGGTTATAGAACTTGTGTTTCCTCTCTTAATTTTATCAAAACCCTTAGATATTCTAAATATAATATTAAATACACATGAAGCACATGTAAAGGCTATGACCAAAGGCAAATTCCTCCTTTAGTTTGTGTGTGGCTCCCCATTACTATCCCACCTATTACCATTCATGTGAAGGTGATGATGTTCAATTTTCCTCTATCCTATAACATTTTTTTTAGTAGGACATGGACTCATCGCATGAGATCCATTACCTCTTATAATTGCCACTACATCAAATTTCCTCACAATGGAACCATATATAGGATTCATGGTGACACTAACTCTTAGAATTTTGAACAATTCTAAGACCATGGTGTATTCAAGATTCCTACCCTTAAACCCTTACCAAGCTTTCCATTTCATGAATATTAATTGTTTAAATTTCCTATTAATTCCACCTAAAGTTATAATGGTCACCCTGAAATCATTGGGAACATACCCCTTAATATCTTAGATTTTGATGATGATTAGTTTGATGAGATCAATCTCAAGATTAAAACCTATGATTTCTCACCTCATCTCATTTCTTAGCTTCCCATTTCTTTGTAACCTCATTCCAATCAACCACCTTGTGATGACATCTCTATTGTCTTAATTAAGACTTGGCATTCCATTCATCACACTACATTAGATGACAAGGTCATCCCTACATGTGTTATTGATCTTTATACACCTAATTATGATGATGGTTATACCTTAGATGATTGATTATTAGGAGATCTTATTCAGGCATGGGATTTTAATATTATTCATTATAATTCCTCTTTGCTTAAATATTTTATTATATCTTCACATATTCCATCCTATATAATTCCTAATTTTAGTATTTTTCCTTTTTATCATAGGGTAGAGATGGTGTGAACACCTCCAGTTTCTAACAAACCTCATAGGAGTATGTTTATGGATCATGATATGATTGGTCCCTATCACTTTGATATATACCATGACCCTTATAGCCTACTTATCATTGAGATACATATAACTCTCTTTTAGCCTTTTGTGGACCCTACCCCTCCCTCAATAGAGCCCAATTCGAATTACATTCCTACTCCCTATACAATTGAGTATCTTCCTATTTATGATCCTATTTCTCCTTTAGTTAAGCCTTGTCCAATCTCTCCACCAAAATCAACTTATCTTGGTGATGGTTTTATCTCTTTACTATATTTGGACCCTCCATCCACCAAATGGGTTGATCAACATTATTGTGACATTCATAAAGTTATCAGTTACCAGACTAGAGATTGTTCCCTATACCAAGGTCCCTTAGTTTCTATTACACCTCCTCCTATGATTATACCTACAAAGATTAATCATAGGCATATATATTGATTCTATGGCACATATAATAATTCATCCATACATTTTTGTAAGTTGTGATAATATATCAACACCTTACAAAAAGGACACATGTGTGGTTAAAAAGAAACACACAAAAAAGACTTGGCAAAGTATAATTAATCAAAAACAAATGTACTACACACTATTTAATGTTGGGAAATATGTAATAAAAAAAATGACTAAGTATAATAAACCAAAGAGTGGTAAATAAGAGGGAAAATTGTTTTTAAACATCAAAATGATTGGCACCAAATTAAAACAAGTAAAATCACACTAAATCACATTGGTAAGTACAAAAATAATGTGATAAAGTGGAAAGCATGTGAGAGACTAATGGTATAAAAATAAATAAATAAATTAATGAATCATACTAAATCATGTTGGGAAGTAAAAAAGAGAAACAAAATTGGCAAAAATGGTGTTAAATGAAACACACTAATTCAAGCTAGGAAGTATGAAAAACTTAAGAAAAATGGTCGGATTATTACATGTAATTAGAAAATAAGAAGATAAAAGTGAAATATTAATGAAGTAAGCATAGAAAATACTAAATAGATATTGGAAACATGCCAGTGACATGTAAATCATAATCAATCACATCGTATTTCATATTTGACACATGTAATTTCATTGTGACTTGGATATTAGAAAATTTTGTGAGGAGGGCCAGGTCCTATCCATGGTCTTACACTATAAATCATAGAGGGAACACCAATGAGGTGGAAATAATGTGAAAATATGGTGAAAGGGGATGTTTTTATGATAATGTGAAAAGTTGGTAATTTTTGAGGAAGGCTAGGTCCTATCCGTGGTCTTAAAATGTAACTCAGAAATAGAATCCTTAGGGGAGTGTCCAGTGAACAAAGTAATATTTCTCAAGGGGAAATATTATGGTTGGAGGGAGTGAAAAAGGGAATGTAAAAATCATAAATTATGCATCTTATGAGAATATCTTAGGAGACATGAGACACACTAAGGACATGAGAAGATACTAAGTGACTAGTGACCATCAATATACAGAGGATACCTATTCGCTATAGAAACACAAATCTATGTAGGAAAATAAGTGTGGTACTAAGATAAACTCATGTAGGTAGTTTTGAATAATAAAATTAAAATGGACCTAACTTCCCACATCATGTTCCCTACTCCTCAATACCCCTTATAGATTTGTTAGTCTACTACAAAGATTGGGTACTTGCATGAGAAAGTAGGTAGCACTAAAATATTTTTTTATTCTCCTTTTATAATCTACTACCCTAATGCACCTTAATGGACCTCAACTCTTTTGTGAGGCCAACTATGGAGTTTGAGATTTGATTAAAAATAGGAGTTGTACATAGAATCATGTATTTTAGTATGATTTGACTTTTGAGAATTTTGAATGTTGCCTTTTAGATCATTGCCTTTTATTAAATGATTTTTATTTTGAATATTTTTATGGATTTTAAGATTCCTCCTCCATATGGACTTAGAATGACCAATCATGAGAGATAGAGTGATACCCATGAATGAGATTTAGGATTTATCTAAAGGAAGTTTAGTATCCAAAGACAAGACTAATTAGAACACTTAGGATTAATGATGAACTAACATGTTATCTCAAGTCTCAACCATGTGTATGCTTAGCTTGTGAAAGGGAATAAAGGGGAATAAAAAGAGATATACAGTGGACAGGTAAAAGGAGATTATAATGAGATGAATTGGTTGCTAACTAATCACATGGTAAATAAGCAATATTTGTATAAAAAATTTGTAATAATTATTATCTATGTGTATAGAAATAAGAGAGTAAACAGTTACTGATGTCACAACATTTATTGATTATCTAATAGTTGTTACCAACTCTTATAATGATTCAACTAATGCTTCATCTCCCTAAATTGTATACTAATGTACAATATCATTATTTATAATTAGTTACATAGAAAATAATGAATTTAGGGATAAAATAGACACCATACATATTATCTCTCAAATATTGTACAAAACTTATCATAATAAAACTTTACTATTATAGTTCTACATTGGTTGTCATATTTTCTTTGATTTCCTCATTATTTAATATATTTCAACTTTATATCCTCTATCACTCATAATTTTATTCCATTCATAACCCTTTTAAATCCATTTGAATAGTTTGTTCACTGGGTCTCTTCTTGGGTGACAAATAACCTTGTCTTTAGACAATAATCTTAATGATGAACCATTTGGGAAGCTAGTGTGAATGCTTACCTGATATAAATTCAAGCTTGACAATGGTATAAAATTTGGCATTGAGATCAGGATGTAATATTTAAGTTATGACATGTTACCCAAGTAATATATCCAAAAAAGAGACAAAAAGACATGATGAACTAGAGAATAAGGTAGAAATTCAATTTTGTAGGACACATGGCCAATTTTTGAAGAAACTTATAAAGCCTATAAAAATTTTGAGATAGTTTTTGGTGATCCTTAATTTTCAAGGAGGACTAATTATAAGGATGTAATATGTATAAAACCATATCCCTAGTTAGAAGGCATGTTCTAAGTGGTGTTGATTAACCTATTCTTTCATGCAATTCTAAGCAAGGTTGAAAATTTTCCTGAGGACTCATAACATTCTCCCATGCATTGAGGGTGGTGGAAAATTCTTGGACATGATAACTCCTTGGAAGGTAAGAGAGGAGAGTGGGTGGATTATGACCATATATTGATTCATAAGGGGACATTTTGGTGGTCGTGTGAGATATGGTGTTATGCCACCATTTCGAAAGTGGTAACCACTAAACCTAATAATGCCATTAGTCAAAGGTTAAACATTAGAGATATGTTTCTAAGAATTTCTTATAAATTTTAGTTTGGACATATATTTTTAGGTGATATAAAAAACTCATTTTCAATTGAATTCTTGATATTTTAAATAATTATCTCTAAAAGTGAATGGTAAAATTTGAGTCATGATCATATATAATAGAAGTAGGAATGCTATGGAGGTATAATATTTTGTTAAGGAAAATATGGGTGATAGTCAAAGAGGTGTAGGGATGGACCAAGGCACATAAATGGGAATATTAGAGAGGTGATATATGACCACTAGTATGATTGATTTTCCTCCAAATTTTGGAAAGCCCTCAATGGGATCCATTGAAAAATATATCTAGAACTATATAAGAATATGTAGTGGTTGTATCAAGCCTAAAGTTGCCACTTTTTTCCCTTATCAAATGATAGGTATCACATTATTTGAAACATCTCTTGATTTCTTGATTAATTACATGGCAAAATATTTTTTATGAAATCTCTCATATGTTTTTTGAAAACCTGAATGGATAGCTCAGGGTGATGCATGAAATTGGAGAAAAATATCATTTCATAGCCTTAAATTGGGAATTGACATAATGGGGTCTTTTCATCATAAGTTTTATCCTTCTTAAGAATTTTTAGGTTTGGAGGTAGGGTCAACAGATAATTATTGGATGAGCTAATGTGTATGAGTGTCTTAGTTCCACTGCCATTGGATGTCATGTATCCATTCTCAAATAGATATTAGAAAATGCATATGATGGTTCATATTCTTCATATTTGTAGGAAAGTGAATGTATGACTACATTATCTTTTCCCTTATGATAGATGATGTCATAATCATACCCCATTAATTTGGTGGCCCATTTTTATTGATTTGATGAGGAGACTCTTTGTTTCAAGAAGTATTTTATATTGTGATAATATATGTTTTGATATATAAATGTTATACTACTAGGTATGGCCACCACTTTTTTATCTCATGTAGTATTTCCATCATATCTTTTTCATGTGTATGATGTAAAACATTTTTCCCAATGAGATCCTTATTCATAAATGTGATGGGTCATACTTCATGCATGAGGATGGTGCTGAGTCCATTTCCATATGCATCACTTTAAATGATGAAGGTCTTGGATAAATTTAAAATTTATAAAATAGGTGTAATGCACATCACTTGTTTAAATACATCAAAATGTTATTTTGTTGTCTTTGACCAAAAAAAAAAGAGTAATTTTTTAGTATTCCATTCAATGAGATGGTGATTTTTCATAGCCATTAAAAAAATTATATAGTACATGGCGAGGCCCAAAAATATTTGAAGGCTTATAATGATCTTGGGATTTGGAAAAAAATTCATGCCTCTAATGTTCTCAGGGTTAACTCTAAATCCTATTGTTGAAATGATATACATGATGTATCCAAATTTGTGTTGACCAAAATAGAATTTTGATCATTTTGCACATAACTATTGGTCATAAAGAAGTTGTAATGCTGTGTTGAGGTGATGTAAATGATATTAAAAAGTTTTTTTCATAGATAATGATATTATCAAAGAATATAAAGATGATTTTATGTAGGAAAAGGAAAAAATATTTTATTCATTAATCCTTAAAATGTTGGAAAGTTATTAGTAAACTCAACAGGCATGAGTATAAATTTATAATACCCCTCATGTGTATCAAAAGCTATTTTGGAAATATATTTTTCATTTATGTGTATCTAGTGATAACTTGATTGTAAATATAGTTCGAATAATAATTGGTCACCATGAAGCTCATCTAAGAGTTCATTGGTCCTTGGGATAGGGAATTTATCATTAAAAATAACTTTGTTTAATTTCCTAAAATTGATGCATAATGTCCAAGACCCATCCTTTTTTATGATGAGAAAAACCAAAGCGTATGGAATTTTGATTGATATAATTACTCATGCCTTTAGTAACCACTATGCTAATTTTTCAATTTCTACTTTTGGAAGAAAATGGTAACAATGTGTAAAAATGTTTTAGGGTAAAATCATTGAAAGTAGATAAATAATATGGAACTTAGGCTGTTAAGGAGATAATCATTTAGGATACTTAAAGACTATCAAATATTTTATTACAATATTTATCAAGTCATTAGGTTGGACAAAATTATAATACATGTTGAGCTAAATAGAATAATGTTGAGTGATAATTCTATGATAGAGTTTCTTAAAGATCTTTTTCATACAATGTGAGATTATGACACTAGTTGATCCTAGATGAAGGCACTTCACTGTGTAATGTTTCCCATCATTAGAAAAATACATTTGGAGTTTTGATAAGTTTCAAAAAAATTTGTCCAAGGGTGTGTATCCATTGATCCCAAAGATCTACATCACATCCTCCCAAGGAAAAATAATATTCCCTCCAGTAAAATACAAAAAATAAAAAATTTTACATTAGAAGGTAATGTTACCCCATTGTTAATCATAACTTTAAATCTTGAATAAGGTTACACAAAATAATCAACTAGTTTAGATAATTAAGGGTTAATGATGTTATGCATGTTGCTTGAGTCAATAAAAATAATGACAAGTTGGTTTTTGAAACACCATTTTAATTTCATAGTCTGAGGAGTGGATAACCTAACCAAGGCATGCAATAAAATTTATAATTACATATAAATACATGATGTATTAGCAATTAGGGATCCTAAATAAGGGATTCATTACACCACACAACTGAGTGATAATCTCATCCAATCAGTCTTTAACACTTGCACAATGGATACAATATTCATGTATTTGTTAATAAACACGAGGTTAAATTATATTCATAGCTTCTCAACATTTTAAGGATATATTTGGATATATTTTTATCTATATCCAATATTTATACTTAGATATAATCCTCTCTATGGCCCTTAAACAATGTACTCAACTCTACGGGCCTTTGGCTATGTTTTAAAACTTAAGAGAATCTTCCCATGAGATTTCAATCTCTAATTGCCTCCAACAAAATTTAATAGCTAATATATAACAAGCCATATATAATCATTTAGTTACATTTTATAGCCTTCTAATCATGGTTATTTTCATTTTCTCCATGCATCAAATGCCAACTGTAATTAATTAGGTGCTAAATAAATATCTACATCTACGTGAATTTGTAGGCTTTTCAAAAATTATCATAAAATTTTAATAATATTAAGTTGCACAATAATAATCATTGATAGAATGAATCAATGTTCATTATATATTTTTGGATTTTATTCATTATTTTGTCATGTGATTCACATAACCAACTTAGGCTAGTAAAATGGATAAGTGTAGGTCCATATGGCTAACTATTTTGTCTTATTTTACTTCCTCATGTTTGGTGTTAAATGATTTATGCCTCATTTTCTTGCATGATATTTATTTAATATCATTATCATGTGCCATTAATTTATGTGTGATCATGCTTAAACCTTCTATATTTATTACACTTCAAGTACCTTGGAATCTTCACAGGTTTATCATTTCATCCACATACTTTTATGCAGGTTTCTCGATCTTGTTATGCATTGAAAACTATTTGTGCTTATTTCACAAGATCAAATTGTGTGCCTTATTCACACAAATATAAAATTGGTTTTGGTCATAACCACCCTTTCCTCATGCTACACAACTTATGTGAGAAACTTCCTCTGGTATCATTGTACTTTACATCTTACCAAGCCATCTATATTTTTCACACTATTATGCAGATAATTATCTCATATTTCTATTTTTTACTTGGTGTATCCATTTTTAATACACATGGTTACCTTCTCTATGCATACCCCATGCTTTAGAAAAATTCCATAACTGTTATTTTCCACCCTTTGTAAAAATCTAATATTTCTACCTATCATGCAATCAAATCTTATGTAATGTTGAAATGATTCAAAACTATTTCATCATGTGAATTCACACCAATTTTTTTTTACTTATTCTTCAACTAAATGACTCTATTTTTGGATGATGTAAATTTCTAATTTGCCTAGGATGCCTTACATCAGACTTCCTAGGTAAATAAAATGTAATATATTGTTTACAAATAGGGTATAAGTGGTAGAAACACTCATTTAGATGGGTGCTAAGGACATAGAGTTCCGTTTAACCTAATGTGTTGCCTAATTAGGATATATGTATGCTTCTTCCATTTCCAAATACTCGTTGGGCCATTAGCCATCATCCTTCACATAGATTTTATACCTTATCATTTCTTCCTCTTCCTCTTCAATCTCCTTCTTACCCTTTTTATCTTATCCCTTGTGGACATGTCTCCACATCTAAATCTTCTTGTGGGTCTGCACCCACCTCCTTCCATTCACCTTTGGCAAGTGTTTTCTACATTTCTTATTTTTTGCACACCCTTTCTCTTCTCTTCTTTTCTCCTATATTGCGGGTATGTGTCCACCTTCACCTCACTTTTTGGTTTTATGCCCATGATTTTTTTATATTGTGAGTCTAAGTCCACCCTTATATGACCAAATATACCAAAATGTCATTGTAACTTTTTTATTCTCCCAACTATATGCCTTTAATGTTTCCTCTATTGCAAGCACTTCCTTCCATCTCCTATTAGTTATGGAAAGTAGGCATACTTTCATGTTATTATTTAATGTGTCTCTCTATGGGAATGTTTACAAGGTACTCCTTTTACATATTCTCTCCTTCTTTTTATTGATGGAATTAGTGGCATTCCTATCTATATGGTTTTTGAAAAATCATGTCTCTCTTCTCATCTCCTCCTCTCTATAGGGTTCATCAACTCCCATATCTCTTCTCCTCTCTTCCTCATCCTTCATGTTCTTACATTTCCTTCCATGTGTCTAGACTAATATCACCTTTATCCACTTTACCTAATCAAATTTAGGCTAATGTATTCCTACCTCAATGTTATATAAGTGACTCCCCCTTATCGTGCACCATGGAAATTATGCTCTCCTAATCAGATATGGGATGATTTTGTCTTACTCTTGATAATTTATTCATGCTGTACATATATATTGTTACACACCTATCACCTATGAGTTGATTTATCTCTACTCCTTGTACATAATCAAATACCTTATATTTCTATTTTCCATAGTTTAATCCTATTTTTTAATTTGAAAAAAAGGTTCTTATTCTTCTCCCCTTGTGTCCATCACACACTATTACATATGGGCATTTTATACAACATGCCTATTGATTATTAATGTTATGCAAAAATCCTTTGCTTTATGGGAATATATGGTTCCCATATTTTCCTTATCATCTTATATATCTTTTATGATGTGCATAATAAAATGTGCACTCTTTAGGGTTTTTATTATACTCCCTCATTTATGTGCAGGCTATTCCTACACCTTGTGCACCTTTTTGTAATTCTAATGGCTCTTATGAAATGATATCTAACTTTTCTTCACCCATTACACAATATTGAAACTAAGCTTTTACACCTCCTTTTACATGTGTTTTCATTTATGTGAAACAACATACTTCACCTTTATTACTTACATAGTTTCCTTGCACAACATTCTCAATGCCTTGTCTTATCATCTATGTTTTTTAATCCTCTAGGTGATTGATCCTACTCTTCCTTCATCTCATGGGGATCTTTTTGGCCTCTAAACTACTTGTAGATAAAATATATCCATGTGTTTCCATTCACGTAAACCCTTTCATTTTTTATTTATTAGTGAGGCTTTGAAGGTTCACTCTTATGGATCTCAAGTCTTCTTCTCCATTTATGATGGTATTTTTGATTCACTACTTGGTTAAATAGTTTTAAAACCATATGTTCCTAGTTTTTCACCCCTATTCTTTCCCTTCCATTTCTTTCTATATTGGATATCTCTTTATTGATCTGATACCTTATTACATATCCTTGTCTACACACACTACACATTCATGGAGTCATTTACACCCTTAGATAAAAAATAGTCCCTGACATCCAATAACCACTCCATCATTTCCTTAATGCCTTCTCTTTAGGATAACATTTTCACTTTAGCTTTAGGATGATTATCCATGTGCCTTTGAACCTCCATGGGCTCTTCTCTCTTGTGGGTGTCTCATGTCTTATTTGTTAGATCCTTCCTCCTAACAATAATTATTTTTTATTGCATAGTCCTTTACTACATCACTTACAATATGGAATTTATCACCTCCATATTCCTTAAAATATGCTACTCTAGGTCATGTCTCATCTTGGATTTATATTGAGACATCTGATTCACTTCTTGTTTCTACCCATTTGCATTAAATGGAGAAAAAATTACTCTCTTGTACCTTTTACCCAATATTCTAATTATAAAACTCTCTTTATTATTTCACACTTGTATACCCCACATTTGGTGATCAGTCAACACTCCATAACTCAGATGGTTTTCATCCAAACCTCACACTATAAGCCACATAATGTTTCACTCCTCTATCACAATCATATATAATATATATGGAATTATGAACCACTATTAGGAAACTTCCTTCTATGATCCTACATAGCTCATCTTATTTACCAAGTTATTTTATCAATTTTCCTTCTTCTCCTTGGTTCTCTACCCATATTCTCATGGTGGAGAATGATATTTTTCTAGATGCCACATGTTTGAAAGTCCAGTAGCATTATTATGCTTACCATGTCACCTCTTATGATGGATGTTGTAATTATAGTTATGGATCTAATTGAAGGAATGCCTTATACTATGTAATTGAGTGATATTCTCACCCAAGCACTCTTCAACTCTTTTAAAGTGGATACAAAAATTATGCCTTTATCAATAAAATTTTTTTTACAAGATACTTATAGTTTTTTATATTTATAAGGAGATTTATGGCTATATTTTTCTCTACATCCTATCCTCAAACTTGGATTCACTTATATCTAAGGTGTATTTAGACTATCATGTACTTAAGGTTATAGGCCTTTGGATGTGTTGTGAAATTTAGTAGAATCTTCCCTAAGGATTTCAAGCTCTTTAAATACTTATAATAGACTCTAATAAGTAACATATAACAACTTATATATGATCCTTTAATCACCTTTCATAGTCTCTTAATTTTGGTTGTTGTATTGTCTACACATCAAATGCCAATAATAAGTAATGAGGTACTACAAAAATATCTATATTATTTACCTGAATCTAAAAAACTTTCCAAATATAACATAGCATTTTATGAATCTTTATCTATACAAATATGGTCACTATCATAATGAATTTTTATTCCTTAGATATTGTTAGTTTTTATCTTTTATGCTATCACATCGTTTATGAAATTAGCTCAACCCAGTCAAACTATAAAGTGTAGGTTTATGTGGCAAGCCAGTACATCTAATTTTATTTCCTAGGGTTATACATTAAATTATTTAATCTTAATTTCCTTTTGTGTTATTGGTTAGCTACTAATTTCATGCACCCTTTAATGTTTGCATGCTCATGTTCACACATTATCCATTTCTTATGCTTTAGATGCCTAAAAATTTCATAGGATCATTAGTTCCTCCACACACTTTTAGGTATATTTATCAATATTATTGCATACTGTCGACTATTTTTTGTTTATTTTTCAAGATAAAATTTTGTGCCTTGTTCATGTAAGCCCAAACCTAGTTTATATCATAACCCTTCTTTTCCTTATGCTATAAAAAATATGTGAACAACTTAATTTTATGCCCCCACAGTTTTAATATTATTAATACTTCCATATTTTACATGCTATCATGAAAATATTTATCTCAACTTTATATTTGTTGCTTGGCACTGTATGCACCTAATACACTCATCCTAACTATTTTACTAATCCCACTATTTATCCTAATTAATCCCATAACCATAGTCCTAATTAAATAATTAAATCCCATCCCACTTTATTATTCTTCACCATACTAACCTTACCTCATCCCATAAATTTATTAATTTATTTAAATCCCTATTATTTACCAATTAATCCCACTTGTCTAATATTTGAGAATTTAAAATTCCCATGACCCACCTACCTAATTACTCTAGGATTTTTTACAACCCTACCCCTTATATTCTCTAAAAAACCCTAATCACATGACTAATCCACCAATAATCATGATTAGACTTCCAAAGAGATTATAGAGGCTTCTACCTCTAGAACATTCCTCCTCTAGAATCATCCAAGGAATTTTTAATTCCTTGGATAATCCTCCACCATTGATCCTCCTACACCCAAATTTGAATGTTGGCCATTGATCTTCCCTCCTTCCTCTATTTAAATGAACCACCCCTTTATTGTTAACTAACTAAAAAATCTATGTCCAATCTAAGATAAAATCTTTAATAAACATAGTCTTTGATCAAATCATCAAGTCAATATCATGCTATCATAAAATATGAGTCTAATTTTTAAGCAATCTCCATCTATCATCTTTAGTCTTCTTTTTGTTTGAATCTTGATTAGGAACATTTAGATTTAGATTAGAATGTTGGGTTATATAATTCATTTTATTACATTTTAAGATAATGGTTCTTAATTTTAATCTTAAATTATAGATTTGGGCATTTTTGATATAGTTTGTATAATCAAAATCTAATTTCTCAAATTTTCATCCTATATTCTGGTGACCATGGTGGGAGCCCTCCTCTTGAATTGACCTCTTATGATTTAAGTGTGTTAATCAAACTTGAAGGTCAAATTGAAGGTGTATTATGGCTCAAAATATCAAAAATGGTATCCTCTAGGTGAAAGGTGATCTTGCTCTATAAAAGAACAATTTTAAATATGTGATTTTGACCTTGACAGTTGTAGTTTTGAACAAACCACCAAATTTAACCTCTAATCATTTTATTTTTTTGGTAAGTTTTTGATGTTTAAAAAAACTAACTCTTGACATAGGTGATTTTGAATGGTAAATGAATTTTTGCCTTTGTTTGCCTATGAAATGTGCGATTTTGCCTCTGAATGAGGTGATTTTATATAGGCATAAGATACTAACTGAAGCATGTGATTTTATTTTCTAGCAATTTTTATTAAATATATCTAACTATGTTGTGATTTAAATTAAAAGAGGACTCTACCAAGACCAACTTAATAATTCCAAATCACTATTTTGACTATCTTATTCAATACCACCTATTTACAGAGGTGTTTTTGATTTTCATAAATAGTTTTGAACATAGACATGCATTTTTCCATATAGTTAAAAGCTAAGTGCTATTGTCCATAACTTATCATTTATTAGTCATTTAGTTTAGTGTTTAACTCTATAAAACATCATTCATAGACATAATCTATCTCAGACTTTTGTCATTAATTTGTATATATCTATTTTATTTTGTCTAAAGTAAAACTACATCTCTAAATAGTTGGTTTTGGTCTATAAATGTCAATTTTGACTATCTATAGGTAGTTTTGATTTAAGGTATTTGATAATATATCTACTTGATCAGTATTTAATAAAAGCCTACTTTAATAAAAAATAATCTCTTCTAATAATATAAATATATCATTTTATAACCTATTTTCAATTCTGTTGTTGTACCCATTAAATATAAAACTACATTTTGAAATAGGAGGTATTGATAGGGATATGAATTATTAAATAGATCAAAGGAAATTTTGTACTAATCATGCAGTCACATAAAACTAACTATCTACAAAACTACATATCTATAAGTTGCATTATTGACTTTTCCAATTACGGTATTACACTAGCCTCAAGCAATTTTGTGTAACTTCATGATCACTATTAACCAAAATATCTACAAAATTGTATATCCTAAGTTGTAGTTTTGATCTATCAGTTATGGTATTGATTCTATGGAAGTGATTTTACATATAACTAACTATTTATCTATAGTTTTGATTAATCAAGTAGTGATTTTACATTCATTTTTTACCTTTAGGTTATCCTTTTTTTAGTACATTTTAGGATTATTTTTAGTGAATTTGAGTCATTCTAAGGGTTCCAAAAGTCCCAAATTATGTTTGGCATTGAGGGTGCTTCCCCTTGATCCCATAAGGGGTGATGTCCTTAACCTTATAAGGGGCACAACCCCTTGACCCTCCTAGGGGCTATCGCCCCTAGACCCTTGCATTGTGGCCCCTCATCCAAAAATGTTATATTGAAAAATCATGATTTTTTTATTATTTTTATTAAGGATTATTGGACTAACATTTTGTTCTTATAGGGATGAGTATAGTGGAAAGTTTTCCTTACTAACATCTTCACTTGAAGGCCATATTTTTATCTAACATCTTATCTTGCATGTTTCCCCTCAAGATTACCAAATTGAAACTAGTAATCATTGGTTTTTTAGGACACTTATCAAATATTTTGGCATTTTAAAAAATAATCTTGTATATATCTTTATATATGTCATACTTAATTAAATCAACTAATAAATATTTTTCTCTAGTTGTGTGTTACTCGAGGGATATAATGGTGTATGCTCTCCTCTCTACATCATAGAAACAAGTCTTGGAAGATCAAAAACTACTAATAAACCCACCCATTTTTATTTTTTAGGGGCAATGTGACATGGAATTCACACCCATACACTTGCCATAGTTTCAAGTGGATAGTGACTATGGATTTCACCACCCCACACTAATCCACACTCTATGTTTTGGTAGAGTACAAATATTAGGGACAATTGTCATTAGGATAATTGGTTGTCCCCATACAAGTCTTCTATGAAGGGGAAGATTTAACTCTTTTAACTAGGCATTAGACAACACCCTACATAGACTTGGGCTTTTTTGTACATTGAATATATTAGGAAATCCCATAGAGAACCCATTTATCTTAGATTAGGACCATCAACCATAATAGACGACTTAATTCCAGAGTTAGTATCAACTCTCAAGTGACTATCATGTGAAGACAAGGTTGAGAGGGTTTAAGAGATTTTGTAATCGATCACCAACCTATAACCTCACCCATAAAGCTATTAGATAGTGCAATCATAAAGTTACATGTAATTTCCCCAAATTTCTGTTAAAATGGTTTAATTAATTTAAATTGTCCAAAAATTAAGATTTCTTCAAAAGGATAACTTTAATTAATTAATTTAATTATTATGGAAATAAATAAAATAACATATTAAATAAAGTTGACTTCTTCTAGAAGTTTCTTGGGAGCCTTTAAAATAAGTTGAGGGCAAAGCATTTGGAATATCTTTTGTTGCTAAAAATATTCTAAGTATTGTGAAGCTTGAATATGTGATTCAGCTAAAATCTCTGAGGACGCAAACCTTCAGTAGATTGGAGAAGAGTTGGATGAAAACCCAGTGCTTTTCAAGGGTGGATTTGTGACAGAATTTAGATTGTGCTTATTGATCAGATCTGGGGCTTCAGAGGTCATTCACTGGGTATATCAGGTGTTCAGCATATGTAGAGGTTTCCAAGTATTTATTCATTAGATTTGATTTAAGATTTATATATATCTTCAGATTAGGTGTTGTACAGAATCCACATAGATCAGTACTAGGCCATACCAACAGATTTAGAAAAGTGAAGAAGGGCACAATTCATCAAGCCGTAGGGTAGTACAGAAGCTGACATCAGTAGATCAGTGACCGAAATTGGTAGGTAGATTGACATTGGCCGATCAGTGACCGACGTTGGTAGGAAAATAGTCATAAGTAGGTAAACAGTCACCAACAGGCAGAGATTGCCACCAGGCAACCGACGACGATAGTGTATCGACCGATGTTGGTAGAATCACTGACATCAGCGACTGTGTTTTTGACATAGCGTCCAGATCTATGCATACTTCTAAGTTCTTGGTTATTTGGGCTTCATTATACTTTCTTTAGTATTGCCATGTACTGTAATTTTTTATTATTCATTGCTGAAGCAAATCTAGGCAATATAATTTTGTATCAGCATACTCTAAAGGCAAATAATCAGATTTATATCTTTGTCTTGTAAGAACCTATATATTTTTTGTCTCCAAATTTAGTTTGGGATCTTTTAGTGGTATCAGAGCCATGCATCTTGCCAGCCTGTAGGGGTAAATATATTTTATTTCTATGCATTTGGGAAGATTTGATATAACCCATAGATATTTTACACATAGTAGAGCTCAGTACGAGTGAGAGTTGGGTTTAGGACAGGAACCTATCATGGCTGAAGAACAGGGGAATGCCCATAGAAATCAGGATGAGGTAGAAAGAGAGATGATGAGGACCCTCATCACTACTCAGCCCAAAATTGTTTAGGCTTTAGACCGATTATAGGATACCATGGATCGTTTAGAGGTGGATAGACACAAAGGTAGGAGGAATAGATCATTTTCAGTGATAGGTAGTCATCATACCCATCAGTCCAGTCAGCATAGTCACCATTCCCATTCTTCAGTGGGGAGCTCCTGTCATTCCTATAGGCAAAATCATCATCATAAACCTACTCCAAATAGACCATTATTGCCTCAGTTTGTACTGCGTGAACAAACAACACAGGTGGAGCCACCAGAGATTGGATTCCAAGAGTCCATTTTGGCAGCCACAACAGAGTGGAGAGCTTTACCCTAAGAGGTTAGGGAGGTTTTTCCTTTTCCCCAGTATTGTGCATAGTGTAGAGACATAACCAGATTCAGGGGAGATCGTGGTAATAGACCACCACAACAGCAGCATAATCATGACCTCAATAGAGCTACGGGGAAGATTACATTGGCTCCATATAATGGCTTTGGAGACACTAGTGCAAGAGCTTGGGTCCACAAGCTAGACATATATCTTTCTTTGAGGCCCATGCTTGAGCGTGAGGCCATTTAGTTTGTGGTGTTGCATTTAGAGGGGATTGCATATGATTGGTGGCACCATGGATTGGTCACCCAGGATCATGCCTTAATTCACTCCTATGCTGAGTTCACTGAGTGACTCATTGCACAGTTTGACCGTAAGGATACAGAACTTTACTACAGGGAGTTGGCTCATCTTAGACAGAGTGGTCACGTAGAAGTTTATATTAATGAATTTTAGTGTATTGTGGTTATGGTACCTGATATGCCTCAGAGACGAAGTGTGATGTTATTTATTGAGGGATTATAGGATAGACTTAAGGGACTGGTACGTGCTTTCCAACCAACCACTCTTAAGGATGCCATTGATGTGACATTGAGACTTGATACTATTCCCACTTCTTATCAGGGTAATAATAAAATAGCCACAGACTCTCAGCCTATATAGAAGGCCAATGCACCACAAAATAAAGAAGGGTCATCCTATATAAATCCTTGGATGAATCAGGAGACTAGGAATGACTTGAGGAGGAAAAAGTTATGTTTTTCCTGCAAAGATCCAGGGAACCAGGACACCGTTGCAGGGGTAAAGGAAAGGTTCATTTGATTGAGGTAACTTCTGAGTGTGGAGATGAGGAGGTTCCTGATACTGACATTGAGGATAATATTGATCAGGTTCAGACACAGTTGGAGTTAGACACCCCAGAGCCTTTGGCATCAGCAAAAGCAATTATGGTTACCCTCTCTAGTTATCCTAACTTTCATGCCTTTCGATTGAAAGGTACACTTAAGGGTAAGTGGGTTGTGAGCTTGGTAGATACAGGTACTACACATAACTTCATTGACTAGAAGTTAGTGGGAAGGCATGGATTATAGTATGAAAATTTTGGTGGTTTTGGAGTAAAAGTGGCAGATGGTGCAATTTTGGGTTGTACCAAACGGATTCCACAACTTAGTATTCAGATGGGGGATTACACTCTGACTGATGATTTTTATGTGTTTCCTTTAGAGGATTATGATGTGGTCTTGGGCATGTAGTGGTTACAGGGTATTGGGCGTTACATTATTGATCACCACTGTATGCAGTTAGAATTCCTTTCTAGGGGAAAGAAGATTATCTTAAGGGCAGCACAAGATGGTGGACCTCAGGAAGGGTCATCTCGCAGGATGGAGTCTCATTTTATAGGTGATGAGGTAAATTATTCTATTTGTTGCATTACATTTTCACCCCCAATTATGAGTCATCATTCTTATGGGGATTTGGAGAGCATGGTAATTAGAGTAGCGCAACGGTCTTTTGCGAAGACTAAGGTATGTGATGGTGAATTTTCTAATTACATGTTGAGAATTATCACACTACTCTCTAGGAGAAATAAGCAGAATTTATTCATAGATATTTTGCAGCATGGTGTTTCTGATAGAAGAGTTTGCAAATTTTTGAGAATAATATGGAATCCTGGAAGTTGGTGTTGGGTATCAGGAGTGAATTGCTTGAGGACAAGCAATCTCTAGGAAGGGAGGACTGTAATGTCCCCAATTTTTTGTTAAAATGGTTTAATTAATTTAAGTTGTCCAAAAATTAAGATTTCTTCAAAAGGATAACTTTAATTAATTAATTTAATTATTATGGAAATAAATAAACATATTAAATAAAGTTGACTTCTTCTAGAAGTTTCCTGGGAGCCTTTAAAATAAGTTGAGGGCAAAGCATTTGGAATATCTTTTGTTGCTAAAAATATTCTGAGTATTGTGAACCTTGAATCTATGATTTAGCTAAAATCTCTGAGGACACAAAACTTCAGTAGATTGGAGAAGAGTTGGATGAAAACCCAGCACTTTTTAGGGGTGGATTCATGACGGAATTTAGATTGTGCTTATTGATCAGATCTGGGGCTTCAGAGGTCATTCACTGGGTATATCAGGTGTTCATCATATGCAGAGGTTTCTAGGTATTTATTCATTAGATTTGATTTAAGATATATATATATATATATATATATATATATATATATATATATATATATCTTCAGATCAGGTGTTGTACAGAATCCACACAGATTAGTATTAGGCCGTACTAGCAAATTTAGAAAAGTGAAGAAGGGCATAGTTCATAGTTGCAGGCCACAGGGTAGTACATAAGTCAACATCAGCAGATCAGTGACTGACATTGATAGGTAGACTGACATCAGCTGATCAGTGACCGACGTCGATAGGAAGACAGTCACAGGTAGGCAGACAGTCACTAGTAGGCAGAGATCACCACCAGGCAACTGACGATGGTAGTGTATCGACTGAAGTCGATAGAATCACCGACATTAGCGACTGTGTTTTTGACACAGTGTCCAGATCTATGCATATTTTTAGGTTCTTGGTTATTTGGGCTTCATTATACTTTCTTTAGTATTGCCATGTACTATAATTTTTGATTATTCACTACTGAAGCAAATCTAGGCAATATAATTTTGTATCAGCATACTCTAAAGGCAAATAATCAGATTTATATCTTTGTCTTATAAGAACCTATATATTTTTTGTCTCCAAATTTAGTTTGGGATATTTCATTACACACTCAAATTAGTTTACTAATAATAGGTTTTGGTTTGCTTGATTTGGTGTGTGTCATGTTAGACGTGGGTTATTTTTGATCCAAGTTAGGATTTTACTCAAACCTATACACACCTATCTAGGTCTCCTTCACATATCACCATATTTTATATCCTTATCTCATCATCATATCATTATGTACATCCTTGTCACTATAATCTTGTATATATTTTATTTGTACATTTGGGTACATCATTTTAATCCTATATCATCTTACATCTAATTATAACTCTTTGCATCCTCTTGTGTTAGTCACATCCTAGTCTAGTCTCAACCACCAATCATTAGTCATACCCCTTACCTTATCATAGTCTAGCTTCAACTAAGTCCACCTTATCCATAACTAATCATTTTTCTTGATCTTATCTTGACTAGTCACCTTATCTACCATATTATCAACCTAGTCCTAATCATAGTCCAAACTAATTCATCCCCTTATCTATATTATTCCTCTCATCAATTTTGTAGTCATAATTTGGTTTGCATTCACATTAGCTAAAAATTCTTATCATATTAGGGTCCTCATCATTAGTTTGCTTGTGTATAATCAAGTTTGATTCATAATCATAATCCTATCAATCAAATCATCTCATCCTCTTTGAGAAGATCATCATAGCCTTGAGTTAGTCTTAATCCTATTAATCCCTAGTCAAACCCAATCTCTTGGGCTAAGCTATCACACCATACACAAATCTTAGAGCTCGTCATAGCTCACCTAATCAAATCCAATCAAAAACATCATAGTCTAGTTCATGTCCTAATTTACTCTACTTGATATGGTCTTACTTTATTGAACATCATATCACATAAAACATCTAGTCAAACTTGAGATCAGACCAAAGCAATCCTTTTTCCAAATTTGTTCCACACATTCCATCATCATCCTTTAGTATTTCTATTCAATCCCCCACACCTATTGAATGGGGCTGGTAAACCACATCATCTTTTCTTTATCATATCTTTATCCATGGAATCTAAAATAGATTTGGTCAATACTCTGATTGAATAATGCCTCATGGCTAATAGGGATGTTCTCATTTCTTGCATAATTGAGATGAGCACCCCATATCCTACAAACTTTGATCCCATATACCCAACATCACTTCCAATTCACACCCATCCATGTTAGACAAAACCTGGTCTTCACAACACACATTCCTATTCAAACCTTATATCCACTAGTCATAGCTAACCATCTACCCCTTCCTATACTAACAAAGGGAATCCTATTCTAGACACCTCATCTACTACTAGTCCACCCACCCAATCATGTCAACAACCATATAATACAAAGTCTAATGCATCTAGATTCAAGTCATGAAGTGAAAATAGTCCCTATACTCATCTTCTTATATCCCTATAAGCCCTCTTCCACTAGCTTATTACCCCTAACATTATGGTCTATCCACCCATACAAAATCTTAATCCTGCCAAGCCTAATTCCTCTTAGTATAAAGTTAACCAATACTGTGTATATCACCAAACTTGAAGGTATACCATTAATTTATTTCATAATTTGTAAAATTATGTCCAAGACCTCATCAACCATGGTGACATAGAAATTGAGAATGAATAAGATGAGTCTACATCCATGGGTGAACAAGAAAAAAATGCCAAGGTTCCATTCTTGATCATGATCAAGCCCTTCCCTCTCAAAACCAATTTCAAGACACCACATACATCTTCTATGATCCCCCCCATCTTCAAAAAATCCTTTATCGAAGATGAGTCCATTTCCCATGAACGAGTCCTTCCTTCTCTCATGAGTCAATATTCCATGGGCCTATCCTCGTGAATATATTATTTCTCCATCATCTTACTCTCATACATAATATCAAATACCCCATGTTGAGAGGTCACTTAAAAATAAACAATCCTCTATTAGAAGCATTACCTCATCCACAATATAGTCAACATTAGAATTAGGATCATGTTTGACACTAGTGTCTAAATCATATTACTCATCAAAAACATCATCCCTCATAGATATTGAAGCAGATGATGACTGTGCCTTCCTTTTTTAAGATACCTCTAATTTATATGAAAATCAATCATTAGGCATATATTTTAGTCCCAATAAAGATAATGAAGTCACAACAAAGTTTTTACAATTTTTATCTATCGAAGACATCATAGTGGATCTAATCCCACCTCAGATGCATGTACTATAGATAGTCTTAGTGATCCTTTTACTAATCTTGAGGATATTTTCTATGATGTCAAAATTGGGTCTCTTAGGAACCCCTATGAAGACCATGCACCTCATCACCACTCATTTACCTCATCATACCATCCCCACTGCCTTCATCCATCATAGATCCTTTTCTCCCCATTAATGATCATTTAATCACCTACCTCCATAGGGATGAATAATAACATACATTGTTGGACCCTTCCCCAATAAACATAATGTATGACACACATACAAAGGTCCAAGATCAAATTCAAAAATTCATACATTATTATCAAATCACCTTTGATCCAACAAGTGAAAGTCAAGAAAAATTGAATCATTAGCCTAGTAAAAAATAATCTTCCCCACTTGAAAATGTCCTTGAAATGCTAGGGGGCATCCAAGTCAAAATAATTATCATCTATCAAGTCAAAAATCAATCACCTCTGGTAAAGCCCAAAGTATGAACAATCAAAATATAATATAATCAAAATATAATCAAGTCTAAAGATCAAATCCATGTCAAAAGCAATATTAGTATGGATGATGATCCTTCACTTAATCAAATAAAATATCAAATGCAAAGTTAAAATATCTTAGATCTCTTAAAATATTTTGTCATATGGTATCAATCAAATATAAAATGTCCAACATCTCTAATGATGTGTGTGGCTACTAATCCTAATCTTCAAACACCCATCACACTTTCCTATCATGCTCCCATGATCCCATCAAGTCATACCATCCATTCAAGTCCAAAACACACCCATCAACATCAAGACCTAATCCAACCATACCTCACATCACCTTACCTGGTAACATTATCTTTCATAGGGGTGACAAAGACACTTGGTCTAGATGTCTAGAGGGGTCTCAATCAAGAATCATCAAAAATAATAAGGACAATAATACATACAAAATTGATAACATGATCCCACTATTACATACTTATAGAAGATATTGGCCTAAAATCATAAAAAGGTTTATATATTGCATCTTTCCAACCTCTAATAAATCAAGATGCCATAAAAAAAGTCAAAAAATAAAAAAATTCAAAAAATTAAACAAGTCAAAAAATTAAAAAAATGAAATAAAAATCATTCATCCAATGGTGAAAATCAATCTTCTGGTAACTTAGGCAAGTACCATGATTTTTGGTGTCATGGTAAAATAATATATTATCCGCATTTTACCATAAAATTGGGGTAAAAATACATCCCTTATCAATCCCATCCAAGTCATATCCCTATATCCATTTTTAATATGCATCATCTACCATAATATCATGCATCATATTATGTCCCTCCTTTCTTCCAGTTTTGAACTTATTAAAGGAGAAAACGATGTCTTGAGAAACGTTTTAGAATCATCTTGGCATATCCTCTAATGGATGCTCAGGCAACTAAATATCTAATTCTTTTATGATGTGGTCATTGGAAAACCCTAATCCTTTCTTCCTTGGTCCTCAAACCATTTATCAACATCACCCTCATCCTTTTATCATCCCATCCATCATTCCATCCATTCTTATCCTAGTTTCTAAGATTGGTGTTCCATTTTCTAGTACCCCCCATTTTCTATAGTGTACATACATATCCCAAAAGCCCTAAAAATTGAAATATGTCAAAAATAAAAATCATAAAATCTAAAACATATAAGTTATCTTGTCTTTTATCATCTTGTCCTATCTAAAGTATTATCCATCTTATCATCTTGTCATTTTGCCTTGTCTTAACATCTAAATCATCTTATCCTATGTCTTCAGTAGACTTATCCTAATCATAGTCCCTCATCTACTCCAAATCCATACCCATATCCAAGTCTATAACCTTAATCAAAATTGACATCATCACAACCAACTTTGTCTAACCTATCACCTGATCAATCATCTAGTTGACTCTCATCAGGATAATTACACAAGACATAATGACACTACATGTAGATATTGTGTGTGTTACTTATATGCTCTATTTTGTTTTTCATGTCTTTTCTCATGAATATTTATATATATATATTCATGATAAAAGACATGAAAAACAAAATAGAGCATATATATATATATATATATGATTAACTTATGTTTCATTTTTTTGTCTTGCGTCATGTATCTTTTTGTTTATTGGGAAATGAATAAGGATTCTATGATGACACCAAAAGTTATAATGCAGGTTTTAGGTGCCCTCGATGATGCAAAGTTCACTATTTTCCCCCTTTTATAATCACGAAATTTATCACAAAGTCCTCTTGGTAATACTTATAACATGGGGCATACTTCCTAGTGCTATATTTACATTATATTTCTTAGACTATGATGAGCCTTATAAAACCAATGATGGCTTGATAATGGACTACACTCATCATTTCTCCTATCCTCTCTCACTTTTCTAAATTTATAGTCATCTTAATATTATCATTAATCTGATCATCCCAATCCACTCATCTAATATATAATCATTCGTCCAATCCATTTCTCATCCCATATATATCATCTACTCATATCCCATAATTTTTCCTAGTCCTCTATCCTAATGTCTAACATCTGAGTTACATCATCTATCTAAAAACTAACATATCCAACATCCCTTATCATTTTAACATTATAACATTCATCATCATTAACTTCCTCTAGTATATTTTTTCATCCATCATATAGTCTAAACTACATTGGTGTGCCTGAGGTTAGCTCGATCACTCTCTTCTCTTTCCCCACCATCCATCATCGTATCTCTCTTGAGTCTTGAATCGATCCAATCCTTGAGATATAATACCAATCATTAATTAATTAATTTATTAATCAATCACCATCCCTATAATAATCTCTCTAACTCTTTCATTAATTACACACACCTTTTAATTGGGATCGATAAATCACAGCATCCAACTTTCTTCCATTAATCATCCCTTCTCACTGATTGATCAAATTCATTACTTAAGATTTACAGTTTCCTCTTTTGATTGGAGCATCACCAGGACCATAACTTTATTATCATATCTCTCTCCCTTGCATGTATCCTTGCTAGGGGCATCATTGATTTTACTCATATTATGGTTAATTAATTTGATGTAATTTAATCCAATTCTTTCCCTTTGTCTTTTGGTCACTCAATCATATCATTTCTTCTCTCTCAAAATATTTTTTTAATTTATATTTGAGATTCAATCATCATTAATTTTATAAAATCATTATCTAATCGTAGCCTACTGCTCTCCCTTACATGTGTGTTTACTTGGGACACATCAAAAGCTTGTAACCTTTTACCTTATCATCATCAAGTTATGTTTGATTTCCCCTTAGGATGTGTTGATAATCGTGACACAATCATTTTCACTCCTTGTGCATATATCTTTATCAGGGGCATCATCAATTTTTATCTCACTACTTATGTTTATTTAATCTTCTTCATCATCTATCTCACATCTAGCATCCCATCCCCTTATCTCTTCATCACATCCCACCCCTCATTTATTCTTTTTGAGTGGTCATATATCTCATTGTTCCAAACAATGTCCCCTTGAGGGGGCATCATATCCCCTCATATTCATCCATGAAATGGTTTTTATTTGAAATACCATTACTCCTTCCACTTTGTCCACTCACAATGCTCTTACAAAGAGGGACAAAATGTATGAACCTAAATATACTTTCCCTAACCATTTTACTAATCTCACTATTTATCCTAATTAATCCCATAACCATAATCTTAATTAAATAATTAAATCCCATCCCACTTCATTATTATTCATCATACTAACCTTACCTCATCCTAAAAATCAATTAGTTTATTTAAATCTACATTATTTACTAATTAATCCCACTTATCTAATATTTGAGAATTTAAAATTACCATGAACCACCTACCTATATACTCCTATGCTTTCCTATAAGCCTACGCCCCCAAATTCTATAGAACCCCCTAATCACATGAGTAATCTACCACTAATCATGATTAGACTTCCAAAGAGATTCTAGAGGCTTCTACCTCTAACACATTCCCTCCTCTAGAATCATCCAAGGAAATTTTAATTCCTTAGATAATCTGCCACCATTGATCCTCCTACATCTAACTTTGAATGTTGGCCATTTATCTTCCCTCCTTCCTCTATTTAAATGAACAACCCTTTCATTGCCAATTAACTAGAAAATCCATGCCCAATCTATGCTAAAATCTTCCATCAACATAGTCTTTGATCAAGTCATCAAGTCAATATCATGCTATGATAAAATCTAAGTCTAATTTGTAATCAATATCCATCTATCATCTTTAATATTCTTTTTGTTTTAATCTTGATTGGTAACATTTAGCTTTAGATTATAATATTATGTTGAATAATTCATTTTATTAAATTTTAATATAATGTTTCTCAATTTTAATGATACATTTTATATTTGGTCATTTTTGATATAGTTTTCATAATCAAAATCTAATTGCTCAAATTTTTATCATATAGGCACATCCCTTCTTCTATGCATTATTAGCTTCTTCTTGTGTGCCCCATGCCTTAATCGATATTTCATAACCCATTAATCTGTGAAACTTGTGTAACCCAATATATATTCCTCTCATTCAATTGGAATCTTATAAAATCCTAAAATCCTTCAAAACTATTATGTTGTGTGATCACACATCAATAAAGTTACATTTATTCATCAATTGACTAACTCTATTTTTTGGTGATGCTAGATTGACAATTTGTTTGGGATGCTCTTGAATCAATATAGTTTGGATTTTAAACTTCTTTTTCCTCTTCCTATGAATCATTATTATCTTTTCATTTATCTATATTAGGAAGTTACTTGACATCTAGTAAATACAAATTATGTTTAACACATTTATGGTATTGTCTATTTTTTTCATCATAATTATAACACAACCATTTTCCCCAATGAGCTCACATTTATTTATATGTAAGGCATTTAATGGGGTTTATTTTTAGGTGGGATTTTTGTTTTCTATTTTGATGTGGATATTTTTAAGGGAATAAAATTTAAATAAGAAAACTTGGCTGTGGGCTTATCTTTAGCTAATTTGGCCAACCCAATAGCTCCAATAATGTCCTTACGATTAAACATTTTTACCTTGGAATGAATAATATATTTTAGGCCACTTATAAATAAAATATAGAATTTTTTTTTAGATAAATATTTAAACTAATTTAATAGTTTTTAAAATTCAATTTGGTAATCCTAAACAATTCCTATTTTCCTAAGTTGGTAAGGCCTCTAGTGAAATCATCTTAAGTTATGGGATCAGATTGAATAAAAAATAGTTTTAAAAAATTATCCCAAGTTAGGTTGTCATGAGATTTATCATACCACTGGTACCATTTAATGGATTAATTTTCCAAGTGGAAAGAGGCAATAGGTAATTTATTCATCCTTAATATATTATGTGGACTAAACTATTATTTTGCATGGTAAATCCAATTTTTAGGGTCAATACCATAAAATTTAAAGAGCTCTAATATTGGGCCATGTGACATGTTCCCTAATAGGAAAATACTATTATAATTTTTATCATATTGAAGCTTGATTGAGATTTTTAAATTTTATGCATTGAGGCCATGTGCCATTTTTTTTAGATTAGTGACTATGAATTTTAGGTTAGAAATTTATTGCTCCATATTCTTGGTTGTAGACTAGTTTATCACAAATATCATAAAAATGGGCCATGGTGTTCAAAAAAATTATTATTGGAGTTATATGTCAAAATTATCATATGCAAGATATTATTAAATTAGTATGATTATTCCAAAGTAAAAAAAATGTATACTTTTTAATAAAGCTAGCCTATGGATGAAAATTCACTCAAGTTTTTTTATAACTAGCATTGTTTCAAAAATAAATGGCCCAAAATGTTATATTCCTTTTTTTTAGCCTCTTATTATGGCACTTATGTAGATTGTTATGATCTTATTATATTTTTAACTCTTATCCACACATTTTGGATTTTTCTTTCTGTTATTATGTTTTTTAGAGGGAACAACTGGTGGTAGTTTTTTCCAACTCTAAAGGTATAGGATTTAACATAATTAGGTGAAAATGGGTAGAGATTCTACATGAAGTGTCTATTTTTTGGGTCTTCTTTCAAACTTATCCCATTTTTAAGAAGTTTTTTTCAATTTTTTAGAGAACTAACTATGGAGGGTAGACCAAATCCATAGCCCACTATCCCATATTTGAGGTCAGTTATAAGTGTCTTTCCAAGTGTAACTACTTACTAGTGCACCATAAGTAATAGACAACCAAAGGATTCATATGGATAAGATTAGAAAATAACTATGTGGTATTCTCATATACTCGAAGCTACATGGAATCTCTATTCCATATATAATTTATATCTAGGTGCTTATGGTTATGGGTCAAATCTCACCCCACTTCACATAGATCTTGTGTGCTTATTAAGAAAAAATTGTATGTGATATTTATAAATTTATGGCACATGGTTTTTAACCTAAAAGAATAAATACTTTAGGTAAAGAATGGTTTGGTTTGAGTGAAGAGGCTTAGTGTTACTACTTATGAACCATTTTTTAATCGCTAAGGTCTTGGTTAGGGTGAGATGAGATTATATAGTAGATAGTTGTAGAGAGATCTAAATTTATATTATTATTTTGGAACATAATCTTGGAAAGGGATCTAATACTTGATGCTATATACCTTCTTGTAAACAGGTTTAACCTATACAATAATAGAAATAAATATATATTACAAATGAAATGAAAGATAATTATATTACATTAAGATAGATAATTTTTATATTTCAATATCATTGGCCTCTTTGAGGGGGGAATATCCTTTGATAAATCTCAATAAAATACAATTCATGAATGTATTTATACTAATTTATGCTTCTAATTTATACTAATTCTATGATAACCAACACTACTTCCCATGCAATTTTATTGATGTGGTACGTTTATTTCTACATAGATTATGTTTTTGGGTTCTGCAACTTGATGCTCAGCTAGGGTAGCCGTGCCCTAGCTTGTCTTTGCTGTGTGAGTGATTGCATAGGAGAGGTGTGGAGGATCGCGTGCATGGAGGGGAGCTGTAGATTCTAGTGCTAAGGATGGTCCAAGGAAGGGTGTGGTTATGGCTCAGAGGGATCCTTCTAAGACTGCGCCTAGTAGGAGTTTTAGCAAAGAGGTGGGCTTGAATATGCTGGGACAGGAAGCGAGAACATTGGGAAATGCATTTTTTTCTCATACTATAGGTGCAATGGATTTGAGCTCCCTTGGGGGATCCCAGATCATAAAGATTAATGATTGTCTAGAGTGGTATAAAGAGAGACCCAAACTGGTAATCCCTTTTGATATGATCTTTGAATATGTGGAATATTACTCCAAGCATTCACTATATTGCAAATTTTTGGGATTGAGAGTCTCCCTTCAATTTTTGGAGAGTTGGGCTCAGAGAGTGTGGGAACCAGAGGGTGAAATGGAGGTCACGTTGCTAGCAAACAATTATTTCATGGTGACATTTCTATGCTTGGCTAATCGAAACAAGGTTTTTGAGGGTGGGCCCTATTTTTATAATCAAGTTAGACTTTTCATCAAACCTTGGCATGTAGGATTTAATCCTTCTAAGGAACTACCAAATTGGGTTTTGATGTGGGTTCAGTTACCTAGATTTCCTATAGAATGTTGTCAAGAGGATGTTCTTCAGATGTTAGCTTTGATGCTCAGAAGGCCAGTGGGGTCTTCAACACAAACCTTAGGGAAGAAAGTTATGAATTTTGCTTGAATTTGAGTGGAAATTGATTTGAGTAAACCACTACCAAATGTGGTGGAGATGAGTGTGGGCTCATATTCTTGGGTGCAACAACTGGACTATGAGACTCTCCCTTTTAGGTGTCACCTCTATCATGAATATGGACACCTGGTGTGAAGATGCCCAAAGGCCAAGCCAATGGAACAACAACCTCTGCCTCCTCCTAGTATCACTCCTAGTGTTGATAAAGGGAAGAAGCCTCGTGTTGGTGAGGGCAAGGATGCTAAAGGTTTTGTTCAAGTGAAATCTCAAAACCAAAATAGAGACTAAAAGAGGACCCTTATGGAGCAATAGGATGAGGATAATTTTAATAAGTTTGAGGTCTTGGATGAATTAGGCTAACAAGAAGTTAACTTAGGATTAATTAGTGTAGAGCAACTTGCGAGAGGATCTGGACTGGAGATTAACTCTTCCACTCCTCATTCGGCTCTTCATGAGGAGTCTACCTTACCTATGGTCACAGATGGGTAGATAGGAGAACAAATGGTTCTGGAGACAAATGGTGATCTGAGATAGAGCGTAGAAGATGTGGATATTCCAACAAGTACTATGGTTATAAAAATGGATAAGCAAGGTAAATCTTCCCCTCATCTGGGCATTCTTCAACAGGAGGGTAAGAAGGGGGTTTTAAAGAAAAGTGTTAAATTGGGGTGAAAGAAGGACGTGGAGAAGATTAAGATGATTGGGGAGACTTTGGTAGAGTCAGGTTCTATTAAGACCTTAGATTCCCACTTTTTGAATCCTTTGAAATGATCATTATTTCTTGGAATGTAAGGGGCTTGAACAACATCCCTAGACAAAAAGTTGTTTGAGAACTAGTTAGAAGGCATTCTCTTGATGTTTTCTTTCTTTAGGAGACTAAGGTTTCTATGGAAGAAATGAGGAGTATCACACCTAAGTTATGGAGGCATGGTTTATGTTAGTGCATTAGAGCTCAGGGATCTTCAAGGGATGTGGCGTGTTTATGGAACCCATGAAAGATCTAACCTGTGTCTTGGATTTCCTTTAAGTCCTCTTTATCCATGGTTGCTTTGTGTATTAAGTTGGGCAAATCTATCCTTTTTTCTAATGTCTACGCTCTTAAATATTTCCAAGGTAAACTTCTTATATGGAATAATATTCACTTAGTTCGTAGATTATTTCCTTACCTGCCTTGGATTATTGTTGGAGACTTCAATGCTATTATGGATTTAACAGAGAAACACGGAGGTAATGCAAGGCTAGAGATATCTTCTATATTGCTCTGGGATAATATTTTGACTCTTAACCTAGTGGATATTAATCCCAATAATGGATGCTTTACTTGGAACAATAGAAGGGTGGGTGACAGGTGCATTGCTGAGTGAATAAACTGATTCATGACCTCCTATTATTGGGTGGGTAGAATGTGGTCTTCTAGTTTGGAGATACTTGATTGGAGAGGTTCAGATCATTGGCCCACAAAGCTTGTCATTTCTTCAGCCCACTTGCCTCAAAAGCTACCTTTCAAGTTCCAGCTCATGTGGCTCAGGGACCCAGACTTGTTTGGATGAGTTGCTGAATGGTGGAGGGTAGGTAGGCCTACTATTGGTACAACAATGTATATTTTTGCTAAGCTACTCCAATTTGTTAAGTACGAGCTCAAATGGTGGAACTAAAAAAGTTTTTAGAACATCTTCCAAGGGAAAAATGAGGCTCAAATAGAGTTGAATGACATTACCAAATTCATTAGGGAAGAGGGGATGTTTGAGTTTATGTTGAGGGAAGAAGCCAGGGCTTTAAAAACTTTGGAGGAATGGGAGATAAGAGAGGAAATATTTTGGAAACAAAAAGCTAGGATTGAATGGCTTCAAGAGGGGGATAAGAACACTGCCTTCTTCTTCAATTCGACGAGAGCCAGATAACATGGTAATGTGATAGCATCTTTGGTGACAGATAGGGGGGAGGTTATCTCTTCTACGCAGGGTATCTTTAATGAAACCGTGTAGTATTTTGCTTCTTTATTTAGGGAGGAAATGTAGGGGAACTCAATTGTAGAGGATCAGGTCCTCTCCTATATTCCTTCTGTAGTTTCTCTAGAAATGAAAGCACATCTTATGAGGGCTATATCCTTGGAGGAGTTAGAGAGGATTGTTTTCATGATGCAAAAGGAAAGGCGCCTAGTCCAGATGGCTTCCTAATTGAGTTCTTTCAAGAATTTTGGGAGATTATCAAATTGGACCTATTGGTAGTTGTTTAAGAATCCAAGAAGAACAAACAAATGCTCTGGGCCCTAAACTCAACCTTTGTGGCTCTCATTCCCAAGGGGGAGGGGGCTGATCGACTGAGTCAATTTTGCCCCATTTCTCTGTGCAATGTAACCTATAAAATTATATCTAAGTTGATTGCTAAAAGGTTAAAAAAGTGGCTTTCAGTGCTTATTTCTGAGGAGCCAGGTGGCTTTTTAGAGGGTCATCAAATTTTGGATGGGGTGGTGGCGGCTACTGAGACTATCCATTCCATGATCAAGTTTAATGATAAAGCCATGTTTATCAAGCTGGACATGTCCAAGGCCTATGATAGAGTTTGTTGGTCCTTCCTCTAGAAGGTTTTGGGTGCCTTTGGTTTTGAGGAGGATTGGATCTGATGGGTTATGAGTTGTGTGAACTCGACTTCCTTTTTAGTTTTGATTAATGGCGAGCACTCTAATCTCTTTGGGGCTTCTTGAGGTCTGTGGCAAGGTGACCCTTTCTCTCCCTACTTGTTTCTTCTTTTGGTAGAAGGCTTGGGTCAGTTGATCAAAAGGAATGTTGACAGTGGCATTATTCAGCGCTAGAAATGGGGAGGGGGCCTTCCTATACAATCTCACCTTCATTTTGTGGATGACATGGCTTTGATGGGCATGGCTACTATTAGGGAGGTGTCTAATATATGCAAAGGCTTGGATGCTTACCTTGCTACCTCAGGATAGGTAATTAATGAGCTCAAGTCTTCAATTTTTTTCTTCAACACTCCACCCTCCATATAATGAAGAGTGGCTCATATGCTCAAGTTTCAAATTGGGAGTCTTCCATTGCTATATCTTGGGATTCCTGTCTCTACTAGCCGGCAATCTAAGGAGTCATGGCATGCAATTTTGGATAAGTTATGTGTTAAAGTGAATAATTGGACCCATTGCTAGCTATCCTTTGCTAGTCAGGTCTAGTTGATTCAATCAGTGGTGTAGGCTCTTCCTCTCTATAGGTGTATGATCTAGGTGGAACTAATGAGCTTTGTTAGGGACCTTGATTCCTTAACATGATAGTTTTTATGGGCTGGTAATTTTATCATCAACCAAGTGGAGCCTTATTAAGTGGGAGGCTATCTGCAGCCCAAAAAGGTTTGGTGGTCTTAGATTATGGCAATCAGTGTTATCTAGTACTACTCTGGTAGCCAAATTGTACTGGTGATGGTGTGTGGAATAGGACTGGGTGTGGGCCAGAATCTTATCCCATAAGAACTTTTTTGGGATCCCCCTGAAGGATATCCCATGATATAGCTTGACAAGGAAAGGCTCAGCAATTTGGACTACTCTCAAGAAAGGAGCTGCACTGATTAAGAGGGGCCTATTCTAGATTTGTAGGAGTAGGGTAGAGGCACAGTTCTGGCATGACTCTTAGGATGGCTACCCTCCCATAGTTATCCAATATCCTCACTTGAGTATTTTATCCCAGAGGTTTTGCAAAGCTGGGTGGACTAGGGTGTATGACTATAAGTCCCTTTCCCTTCAAGGGCAGGTGGTGGATGCAAGAAGGAAGACCCCAAAGGAGTGGTCGATTCTTGGTTTGGAGGTAGAATGTGTGGATCTGCATTAAATTCTATCCTATTATAGCTGTAGTGCACTTATGGACAATGACACATTAGCCTGGTCCCTTAATCCCAAGGGTAAGTACACTATGTCTTATGGTTATTAGGAGTTGATTTCTTAGCAATATGAGGGGGGAAGTTCATTGGTGGAAAAGAGTCTAGAATACATTCTCTTGGCTGAAGTGTAATTTCTTTATTTGGACTTTAGTTTGGAATAGATGCTTGACTTGGGATAATATTTGAAAGAGGGGCTTTACTGGCCCTTCGAGGTGTGTTCTTTGCAGTAGTGAGGAGGAAGATTCTTCACACCTATTCTTCTATTGCCCCTTCACTCTACAATTATGGCATTTCTGGTGGGACATGTGGAGATGCCAGTGTATTCACGCATCTTCCCTAGCTAATATTTGGTCGAGATTGGGAAGATCCCCCTCTTCAGCTCCCTTCTTGCAGGACGTGTGGTATGCTGGACCTATTTTTCTATTGTGGCAAGTCTGGCTGGAAAGGAACCGTAGAATTTTTTGAGATGAAAAATTGGGGATTCAATAGGTTTGGATTAGAATTAGAGGAATGATCTAGGAATCCATTGAAGCTAAGAGTGAGATTACTTTGCCGCTGGAGAAAGGTGATGCTGAGATGGTGGACAGGTTTGGCATACAGGGGATATCTCCAATCTCAGCTTGCATCAGGAGAGGTAGACAAGGGAAACAAAAAGTTCAACAGTTGGGGAAATGATTGCCCCCACCCATTGGTCTTTTGAAAATTAACACGGATGGATCTTTCAGGGGGTAATCCAAGGTTGGCTGGGATCGGTGGGATTGGTAGGGATTCTTCTAGATTTGTGGTTTTTATTTTCTTAGCTAATAAGGGAGTTCAGACTATTAATAGGATGGAAGACTTAGCTATCCTATATGCTTTGAAGTGAGCTTATGATTTAGGGTGGAGGGTGATTTGTGAAGTAGACTCTCAAGTCCTGATTAATTTGCTCCTTGAGAGGAAAATTTCTGATGTGAGCTGGAAATTGGCTACAATAGTGTAGTAGATATTATAGATTAGTTCCTTAATGGATTCAGTATCTTATGCCCATATTCCAAGGGAATGGAATAGGGTAGCTAATTGCCTGGCAAAATGGGTGTCAGAAGATAAAGATGGCCGTAAGGTTGATGAGTGGGAGCATTTGCCCTACAAGTTATGTCAGGAACTGGAGTGGGTTCTTGTAGAAGATGTTAGTGGTGTTGGGGTGTGATGCTCTTATTCTTATTTTTTTTTGTGATCTATGGTATGCATTTGCTATGTTGTATTCAGTTTTTCTAAGTTTTAATAAAGTTTTTACCCCTTTTATTTTAAAAAAAACACTACTTCCCATGCATTTGAAAATATCTTCAATAGATCAAGGGATAAATTAGAAAGCATATCATTCATATATTTTATTAATACTAATGAATAAAAATAAAATATTTAGGATGAGGGGGCCATAATACCTTCAAATGGTGATTTGGAGGAACCATTAATTCATTTAATTCAATATGAACTCCTAGTTTAATTTGGTTGTTCTCAACAAGATATTGGATCTTATGATTCAAAGCCAGACAAACATTTTTTTAATACCCTTGAATTCTATGATAATCATAAAATGCATTTGGGTCTTAAATTTTAGGAAAATGTCTTGAGGGATCAAACTCATTTATTGTAGGTAGGGTAGCCATATTATATATATATATATATATATATATATATATATATATATATATATATATATAAAATCTAATAGTAGTGGTTTCTCATCAAGCCTAGTAAAATTTCTTTATCCTATTTGTTAAGTCAAGATGAGTCTTTGATATGGTTGTTATATGGAATCGACTTATTTTATATGATCATTATTAGTTATAAATCTATCATCATCACTTCTATTATCATTTACAAACATTGGAATAACATTTAAGAATATGCGCATTGAAGAGTTTTATTTTAGATTCTCTAAGCAGTTGACAAAGACCATCAAAATAACTATAATAATTGAAAAAACTACCACTAATTTGTATAATAATTTATTTATTTTTAATAATGGGAAGAAAAATATCAACAAAGAGACTTTGAATCTCAAATGATTATGGTGGTTCATAATCATCTTGATAACATTAATATTAAACCTAAGAACATAATCATTAATACATTCATTTACTCTTTATCTAACTTGAGCTAGTTTAACAAATGCAACATTTTATCCCAAAATAATTTGAAAATGAGACAAAAAAAAGAATAATTAGAGTTGTGAAATAATGTATTGATCTTAAGTATAAAACTAATCAAAGGCACATGTTTTTAAATTTATATAAAATAGCTTGGTCAAAAACTATAATCATAATAAAACTCTAGACAAGAAGCATGGAAGGACCTAACATGATGTTATTTTTCATAAAAAAATCAAATTTTGGAACATAAACCCTTTTGTAAATGTTATGCAATGACTTCATGAGCCAAAGGGTTTTAAATAATATCAAGTGACACTATTATTTGGTTTATGGGACATTTTAAAAATAAATTTAATTTGATTTTTTGTAAGCATTTAGATTTTGTGGTAATCTCTCTTGTAAACCATATGAACATTTTAATTTTAATATTTTTATTTGTTTTGGTTTCAAATAAGATTATTAATCATTCCCTCCTCTCTCTATCAGTCGAGAGAATAAAATCCCTTGATTTATCAAGTGCCCCTCTAATATATAATTTTTTTGGCCAACTATAAGTTATAGCTATAGAGAGTATCCCCCTATCTATATAGATTGATAGCCTCCACTATTAAGAAACCTATAGCTATATATAGTGGATAGGAAAAATTAATTATCTATGTATGGGGTTAAGAGGCTAAGCCTTATATATCTATTACCATCTATTTAGAGAGGGGGCATAGACCCCTCCTCAACCTTTAGTAGAGTAGAGTCAGTAGAGGGGGTCGAGTCCTCTCCCTTTGGTCGAGAGTTATATATAGTAGGCTATCATGGGAGTGTCTTATCCCCCTAATATCTAATTTTTTGGCCAAGATAGATTTTTTTATCATCTAATATATAGGGATAAGGATAGGGAGATAGGGGCCCTCGACTTGATGACCATATAGATAGAGGGGGTTGAATTCCAATTATATATAAAGGGCTGATTTTTGAGTGTTGAAATTAGACCCATAAGTATCCCTTTCTTTTCTTTAGTACTTACTTAACTCCATCTAGCTATAGTCTAGTCTCCCTTGATCTTGTTGTCCCCAAAAAATGGGATAACCTATAGATCAAAATCCTCTCTTCCCCTTTCAAAAATTGTTCTGAGCATCTCAGTTCCTCATTTTTCAAGCTTCTAAAAAATCTACAGACTCAACAGGTCAAGTTCAATGGGATTTTATAGATTGTAATCTATGGACTCTCTCAAGGTTAGAGAAAACTACAGACTTTGTAGATATGTTTCTGCGAACTCAACATGCTTGAGGATTAGCAGATTCAACAGGTTAAAAAGCTTCCGCAGGTGGGTAGAATCAGTTTCTAACATTTGGTTATTTTCGACATTTGGTTCATCACCTTGGTTCGAATAGGAATTTCCATCGACAAGCATCAACAACAGGTTCGACGTTTGGTTCATCCTTTGGTTCAATGTCAATAGTTCAATGGCTCGATTCAACCAAGCGATTCAATGCTTTATTTCACTTGGGTGGTTCATTCCCTTTTGTTTCAATGTTTTGGTTCAAATACATGGTTCAAATTTCAAAGGGACGGTTCAATGCAAAAGAAAGATAGCCCGATGGAAAAAGACACAGTGCAGTGAACGTGACAAATGTTTGCGCTCGTGCTCCCCTTTTGAGTTGCTCGGGCAAAACATGTCGTGGACTCTATTTTTCATAAGTTTCTGATGAGTTTCATAACAGAAAAACTTGCCACTTGTCAAAAATGTCAAAGGGAAGAACCACTAAGAGAAGGAATGTGAAGAACCAAGCGACTGGCTAGGAAGATACCCTGATAGCTCAAAATGCAGTAGGAAGAGACAACTGGAAAAAGACTATTTGCATCCATCATGTAAGAGTGGAAATTTTTTTTGCCCTTGCATCTTTCTATGCAAGAGCAGCAATTTTTGCCACACATGCATCTCTGTTTCCTCTCCTCCAGGTGCAAGAGCAGTAATTTTTGCCGCCCTTACATGTTCACCTTCTCCAATATACAAGGGTGGAAATTTTTGCTGCCCCTACATACCTTCTCCCCGATTTTATTAACTCTGAGAAATTTTCATTTTTCCTATTTTTTGTGCCTGCTTCCCTTTTTCTTCCACTTTCTGACCTACTCACGCCTCATCCCTTTCAAGCACATTTCCCTAATCATGATTACCAAATGTGTAGTTTTCCCAGATTGCTATTTTTTCCCCTGATTGCACAATCACGATTCTCTCTACAGTTTCTCTAAAGGATCCCTCTTCATTGACGTCTTTTCAACAATTTTTTTTCCAGATCACTGAAGTTTCTCTGAAGAAGTTGAAGACCATGAAGAAGACTAAAAATAAAGATTGAAGCTGTTCTTCCGTGCTTTATTCAAACTGCACTTTATAATTGTCTTGGGACATTTTCACATGCAATTTTGTAATGTGTAATTACATGTAAAAATTACGGAAAAATATATCAAAAAGTCAAATATGACTCATCTTTGACTTAGATATTTTTATATTATAATATTTTTAATTTTGAGAGTTTCTCCCTATATATAGTGGAGACCTCTTTTGTAAATGGATCTTGGAAAAATTAAGAGCAAACACTCTGCTGAAATTGAAGCAATTTTTGAGACTTTGTGCTCAAACTTGTAAATCATATTTTGTTGAATGAATGAGAAGCAGGTTTATTTTAGACTTTGTGTTGAAGTTATCTGTGTTGTCTAGGAAACAGTTTCTTATGTTCTCTTTCCTGATAATCTCTTGTTTATCTGATTTAATAAGCAAAGTGGATGTGTTAATATCATCTGAGGGCATTTCTAAAAGGTAGAGGATAGACTTTGAGCTACTTTTATCTTTGAGATTCAGTTATCTTTTTTAGTTTCAGGCGAAGACTTTGTGCTTCATTTCACTCTATGGTTACACTTGTTCTAGATCGGTGAAGGAAGCTATGGAAGACTTTGTGCTTGCGTAAGTGTTCTTATGGATTTTGTTACTTTAGGTGATCTTCTAATTTCCTTTTAATACCATTCCTAAAAAAAGAGGAGTGTTGTTAGCTAAGGATTAGGATATCCTTCCTTTGTTCTTTGTACATTACCTCTAAAAAAAGAGAGGTAGATGCTGTTATACCACCCCATGTGTTATTTTTTGCTTAATTATTTACGTACATATAGTGCATAAATATTTATAGGGAACCTCCCCTTGATGAAAGGAGAGATTTAGTTCATCTAGATCTGGTAAACCCATACTTTTCGTGGTGTAAATCTCCCTATGCTATGATTGATATACCCATTTTGTCATCATTTAGTTGACGACAAAATATTCACCCAACAGTTTTTTGGCAACTCTGCTGGGGAATACGAATGTGCACTTTGAAGCCTCAAGCTTTAACTTGAAGCAGTTTCGGTCCCTTTTTCATTTGAAATCTAGCAACTCCATGCTACACCAGAAGCCAAAGATCTAAGGGTGTTTTTGACCCCGTGTTTGAGTTGGTGCAATAGAGCAACTTTGATCTGTTCCCTCCACTGCCTTTTCTCCTGATCTAGAAGTCTTCCTCCTGACCTTATTAGATCACCCCTGCAAGGTAGAGCTTCTTTTCCTGCTATTAATCGTGCCCTACCTATAAATACTCCACCAAGGTTTGTTATCCCACCATTTAATCATCCTATCATAATGGCTCAAGGTGCGTGGGGAAATTCCTTTGGTCCTCTTAATTTGACTGCACCTTTGCATGAACTACCTCATAGTTCTAGGAAAAAATTTCCTAAGTTTTTTGGTGATGGAAAGGTTCATCCCGATGAGCATATTGTTGCTTTCTCCATAGCATGTGGCGTAATCAGTGTGGAATTTGAGGATGTAGCAATGAGACTTTTTGTGGAAACCCTACAAGGCACTTCTGCGGATTGGTTCTACCACCTGCAGGCCGGGTCAGTGACAGGCTGGAATACACTAAAGTCCATATTTGAAGCTATATTTAAACCCGTTGAAGATGCACATGCCTTGTTAGTGTAGCTAACACAGATGAAAAAAGAATCCCAGGAACCCATGAGGGATTTTATAGCCAAATTGAACAAGTTGAGGAACCAGATTCCAACTGTGGCTCAGCCCACGCCGGAGAATCTCAAATGTTTTTTCATCAACTCGCTGCTTCCCAAAGTAAGTTTCCTATTGAGGTGAGCTGGCCCTATGAATCTAGCATTGGCTCAAAATTTGGCTATTGAGATCGAAGATGATCTTATTCTGGCAGGTAAGATTAGAAAAGACCCTAGTAAAAATAGATTCTCTTCATCTACTAAAAGCTCTTCTATAGGCACTACAGATCCTATGGTACAAAAGTTAGCAAATGAAATGCTAGCTCTCAGAAGGAAAATGGCCCAAGTTATGTTTGCTTTTCCTAATCAGGATATGCCAAGGAGGACATTTCAGAATCAAGGGCAGCCAAATCATCTTCCTCCCCCATAAAGAAACCTCGCCATTGAAGCACCTCCAACCAACTCAGTGGTTGGATATCTAGAAACAGAACATGCTTCCCCTTTCCAACCTAAGTTGGACCAACAACATGATGATGCTAATCCCTTCAAAGTGCAAGAAGAAGAATTAGCTGAGGACTCTATCATTGGTTACCTAAATTATCAGGATGAACCCAAAAGTGAGGGGAATGTAGCTAAGGGATCATATGCCATATTCACCCGATCCCAAAAATAGTCAGCCCAACAAGCTAATAAAGAGAAGATAGAAGAGCAACCTCAGCCGATAATTTCAATTTCCAAGTGGGGAACCACTCTACCCTTCTAACCAAAGGACCTGATGACTATTGAAAAGGTACGTACCCCAAGCATCTCTACACCCTCTACTCCAACTTCACAAACCAGCCCTCCCCATCCCAAAAACCAAAAGAGTGAACTCCCATCCTCTGTCCCTAGTCCAATTCAGACATTTGACATAATTGAGCATGTTAAAAAGACTAGAATTCAAATGTCTGAATTTGAATTTCTACAAGCCCATCCTAAATAGTTGGACAGGTTGGTGGAATGTGTGAAAGGTACAGTCATCCCTGTAAGACAAGAAATTTTGAGGGTAACTCATGATCCCCCAAAGGATGTATCCACTTGGAATGATCTTGTCGTGAATCCTCTAGTTGCTCCTGGGAAAATAGAACCTTTTTATGTTTCCCTATTAATAAATGGTCGCAAGCTGAGCAACTACATCATCGATTCTGGTGCATTTGACAACGTCATGCTTGCTAAAGTGGCAGAATCTCTTGGTCTCACATTGACTAAAACTTTTGGGAGATGTTTCTCCATGGAGAACAAACAAGTAAAACTATTGGGGCAAATCAAAGATGCCCAATTTGCATTTGCAACGTTCCCCGACAAGAGGATCAAGATGATAGTTTTGGTAGCTGATGTCCCAGCCTCATATGGCATTCTACTTGGATGAAACTTTTGCAAGGATGTTAGTGGAGAATTGAGCATGGACTTGTCCCAGGCAAGAATCCCTGTGAAAGGCATGATGCAGAGGTTGCTTCCTGAGGGAGAGGTAAAGTACGTGGTCACCCAAATGTTAGCCCCTATGGCTCAAATTTTGTTTAAGTCCTATAGCAGGGGTAATTATTTTTTGACCATAGAAGAGGTTCATGAAGAGCCTGTTAAAACCCTTGAGAATGCCAACCAAAAAATTGGTTCAAATAAAACAATGACAAGTGGGCTTGATAGTGCCAATCAGTGGTGGGTGTCAAATGAGGATAATCAAATCAGGTGCTGGATGGAACCAAAAGAGCAACCAATTATGGTAGCTGACCATGCTGCTATGCGTCATGATCAAGAAAAGGATCTCTTCTCCAAGAAAACAAAGATTCATGGTTTTCAGATCAAAAGACAAGTCTTGTTGTGGGGCAAGAGGAGAAAACAAAAGGGAAGGCACAGGAAATTGGTTTCCTAGTGGAGAGTTCCATTCACACATCATCAATTATGGGGAGAAAATGGCCTCTTGTTGGTTTATCAAGATAGAGCATCATCTTCACTACCTCTAAAGGGGTAGCATCTGAGGTGATTCAATTCTTAAAGTACCAAATGAATTCACCTATATATTTGTATAGTCTTTAGCTTTGTTTTGTTCATTTCATTTTCATTTTTGGAGCCTTTATTTTTGGGTAGCATGACTCCATAGCCCAATGGCACACTTCAAGGCACTAGAGATTCTGGATTCTACTCCCTTCAATTGATTTTTGCAATAGAAGGAAGTTCCCCAACTAGAGTCAGTTGTTGTACCCAAAAAATGGGACAACCTACAGATCAAAATCCTCTCTTCCCTTTTCAAAAATTATTCTGAGCATCTCAGTTCCTCATTTTTCAAGCTTCTCAAAAATCTACAGACTCAGCAGGTCAAGTTCAATGGGATTTTACAGATTACAATCTACAGACTCTCTCAAGGTTAGAGAAAACTACAGACTCTGTAGATATGTTTCTGCAGACTCAACATGCTTAAGGATTAGCAGATTCAATAGGTTAAAAAGCTTCTATAGGTGGGTAGAATCATTTTCTAACATTTGGTTATTTTTGACGTTTGGTTCATCGCCTTGGTTCAAATAGGAATTTCCATCAACAAGCATCAACATCAGGTTTGACGTTTGGTTCATCCTTTGGTTCAGCATCAATAGTTCAATGGCTTGATTCAACCAAGTGATTTAATGCTTTATTTCACTTGGGTGGTTTATTCCCTTTTGTTTTGATGTTTTGGTTCAAAGTTCAAAGGGATGGTTCAATGCAAAAGAAAGATAGCCTGATGGAAAAAGACACAGTGCAGTGAACGTGACAAATGTTTGCGCTTGTGCTCCCCTTTTGAGTTGCTTGGGCAAAACATGTCATGGAATCTATTTTTCATAAGTTTCTGATGAGTTTCATAATAACAAAACTTTCCACTTATCAAAAATGTCAAAGGGAAGAACCACTGAGAGAAGGAACATGAAGAACCAAGCAACTAGCTGGGAAGATAGCCTGATAGCTCAAAATGCAGTAGGAAGAGACAACTAGAAAAAGACTGTTTGCATCCATCATGTAAGAGTGGCAATTTTTGCCACCCTTGCATCTTTCTATGTAAGAGAGGTAATTTTTTCCACACATGCATCTCTGTTTCCTCTCGTCCAAGTGTAAGAGCATTAATTTTTGCCGCCCTTACACGTTCACCTTCTCCTATATACAAGGGCAACAATTTTTGCCACCCCTACATACCTTCTCCCTGATTTTCTTAACTCTGAGAAATTTTCATTTTTCCTATTTTCCATGCCCACTCCCCTTTTTCTTCCTCTTTCTGACCTACTCACGCCTCATCCCTTTCAAGTGCATTTCCCTAATCGTGATTATCAAATGTGTAGTTTTCCTAGATTGCTATTTTTTCCCCTGATTGCACAATCACAATTATCTCTACAGTTTCTCTAAAGGATCCCTCTTCATCAACGTCTTTTCAACAAAAGATTTTCTAGATCACTAAAGTTTCTCTAAAGAAGTTGAAGACCATGAAGAAGACTAAAAATAAAGATTGAAGCTGTTCTTCTGTGCTTTATTCAAACTGCACTTTGTAATTGTCTTGGGACATTTTCACATGCAATTTTGTAATGTGTAATTACATGTAAAAATTATGGAAAAATATCTCAAAAAGTCAAAGATGACTCATCTTTGACTTAGATATTTTTATATTAAAATATTTTCTAATTTTGAGAGTTTCTCCCTATATATAGTGGAGACCTCTTTTGTAAATGGATCTTGGAAAAATTAAGAGCAAACATGCTGCTGAAATTGAAGCAATTTTTGAGACTTTGTGCTCAAACTTGTAAATCATATTTTATTGAATGAATGAGAAGCATGTTTATTTTAGACTTTGTGTTGAAGTTATCTGTGTTGTCTAGGAAATAGTTTCTTATGTTCTCTTTCCTGATAATCTCTTGTTTATTTGATTTAATAAGCAAAGTGGATGTGTTAATATCATCTGAGGGCATTTCTAAAAGGTAGAGGATAGACTTTGAGCTACTTTTATCTTTGAGATTTAGTTATCTTTTGTAGTTTTAGGCAAAGACTTTGTGCTTCATTTCACTCTACGGTTACACTTGTTCTAGATCGGTGAAGGAAGCTACAGAAGACTTTGTGCTTGCGTAAGTGTTCTTGTGGATTTTGTTACTTCAGGTGATCTTATGCTTTCCTTTTAATACCATTCTTGAAAGAAGAGGAGTGTTGTTAGCTAAGGAGTAGGATATCCTTCCTTTGTTCTTTGTACATTACCTCTAAAAAAAGAGAGGTAGATGCTGTTATACCACTCCATGTGTTATTTTTTGCTTAATTATTTACGTACATATAGTGCATAAATATTTAGAGGGAACCTCCCCTTGATGAGAGGATAGATTTACTTCATCTAGATCTGGTAAACCCATACTTTTTGTGGTGTAAATATCCCTATGTTGTGTTTGATATACCCATTTTGTCATCAGTTAGTTGACGACAAAATATTCACCCAACAGATCTCTCAATCTAGTGTAGTATATAGTCATCTATCTATGGGGTGGGGGCACAATATAGAGTTATTTGTGGCACAATACAAACTTGAGTTTAGAGTTTAAATATAGAGGGGAGGGCCATGATATATATATTTTTGGCATGTCATATATTTTTGGGGCATGGTATATATTTTTGGGGCATGGTATATATTTTTTTGGTACCCCAAAATTATTCAAATGTTGATTTAGAGGAGCCACAAATTCATTCAAGTTGGTGGTGAATCCCACTTGAGTTTGATTGTTCTCAATAAGATCTTGGATCTTATATTTCAAAGCCTTTATTTTTTTTAGAATGTATTTAAATTATATGATAATAAAAAAATGAATTTGGATCATAACTTATAGGCAAAGGTCTTGAAAGACTAAAACCCATTATTCAAGGTAAGGTAACCATATTACACTAAAATAAAATCTCCAAGATTTGTAATAGTCTCTTATTGAGCTTAATAAAATGTCTATGTAATATTTTAAAATTCAAGGTGAGTATTTGAGATGGTTGTTTTATGACATTGATTTCATTTATATGATCATTATTAGTTGGATATATGTTATCATTATTTTTGTTCTTAATGCTTGACTTATTTGGATATTTAGAAGAACTAGAAGAATAAGACATATTGTAAGAATATATAAGAATATTTTCATCTAAGGATTTGATTTCAAATTCTCTAAAATCTTTTAAAAATTACTTAAAATAAGTATAGGATTTGAACACAACTCTATTTAATAATTGGAAGGAAACTATCAATAAAGAGGATTTAAATATCATTATCTATAAGTTCTTTAATCTTGGTAACATAGTATTAAACTTAAGTGCATAACCACTAATGTGTTAATTGGATCCTTATCTAAATTGAGCTAGTTCAATGAATTTAATCTTCTTGCTTATATTAATTAAAAAAATAAGCAAAGAATACATCAAATATAATTGCGAAATATTATATGGATCCACTTTATGTAGGATAAAACCAATCTAAGGCACAATCCTTAAGAATTATGGGAAATAACTTGCTAAAAAAGCTATCATTTTTTGGCTCATTTTACACCTAAGAGTTATAAAATAATAGAAACTATGCACTAATTTAGATTATAGAAAATATGGAAATAAATACAATAGTTCAAGTTTTAGTTATTAGAGGATAATAAATATATAATATGTCCCATTTTTTGTTATAGAGGTCACATACACTTACAATCTCCCCTAAAAATACCCTGAGTCTAGGTAAATGTTATTAATAAAATATACGTGTTTTAGCTTATATATACAAAGACATAGGGAACTTATTTTTTTCATATTTTTAACAAATATTGAGTATTTTTATGATTCATTTTTTAATTATTTTTTTATATAATTTTTCTTTACAAAATGGGACACAATATTATGATTTGAAATTATAATTACTTGATTAAAAAATGACAAGACAAGAGAAGGGTGATTTACTTAACTAATTATGACTATTTGTCACTCACATAAGATGCCAATAGATTTGAAAATTATCTATAGATGCTTCTATAGGTTTTCAAACTTGAAATAATGGCTAAAAACTTACCTAGATGTTATTGGCAAAGTTAGACATCTATGATAGCTGATCGTATTAGTGTTTACTAATAGTGTCTCTACACATAATGGGGGTATGTAATTTATGGGAACCATAAACTTGAACCCACAAATTTTTTATGTATATTCACACTTATTTGATATTGCATGATAATACATATTTTTGTCTCTTCCATATAAATCTTAATTGTGCTTGATTTAACACAAGATATGATTAAAAAGGGTTATTACTTTGGGTTGTCCTATTCCTAACCACTCCCCATTTAATGGTTGAGTGTTCCCTATATTTTAATACTCTAAAGAGGGATCAAACCCCATTTATGCTCACATTTAAATTATCTTTATACAATTCAATAATCAGTTAACATGCATAGGATATACTATATCAGTCTACATATACATGGTCTTGTTAAGCCATTTCAAAAGCCACATACATGAGAGAAAATGGAACTACACATATCAAATTTCAAGTATAGAGATAAAAATGAAATCAAATCCTTCCTACTTATCATTATATCTTGGTGTCTCACTATTTCTATTGTGCCAAAATAAGGTATACTAATTCATGTAATTACATAATCACTTCTAGGGAAGAGAAAGTTAAAAAATCTCACTTGAGTTATTCCATCCACACAATCATATAAGGATATGGAGGTTTGATTTTGAGTGTGTGAGATATGAAGTTTGTAATGTTACCTTGTTAGTTTCCCAAATCCATTTTTTCAAATCCTTTTTATTTGTCATTATTTATTGGTGTCTCACCATTTCCAACGTGCCAAAGGAAGGTATTATAATTCATGTACTTGCATCATAACTTCTATGGAATACAAGGTTAAAAATATCACTTGAGTTATTCCATCCACACACTCATAGAAGTATATGGAGGTTTAATTTTGAGTGTGTGGGATACGAAGTTTTTAATGTTGCCTTGTTAGTTTTCCAAATCCATTTTCTTTGTATCTTGAATGTTAGGATATGCCAAGGAGTAGATATTTATTTTAATATATACATTATATCCGATAAATATATGGTGAATGGACATGTATAATAAGAAGGAGATAGTGCACAAGTGATATAAATATCAACTTGTGAAACCCTATTAGGAAAAACATGGCCATAAGGAGATAGACACAACCCATATATGATTTCCATGGATGGGTTTATACAAGACACCTTGCATAGTGCATGGGTAAGTCTAATATAAATGTAAATATTATAAATTTTAGAATTAAGTTACACACAATATGCACAATCATCTGGCAGGTTCATATTTATAGAACAACAAAAAAGTGTAACCATTCCTTATCCCTTTATCATTTATATTTATTAACGTATTTTAATTATGGGTTTTGGACTTGCTTATATTTTTAGCCTATTAGATAGATCTCAATTATATACTTTTACTCATGTATGATTAGATCTATTTAATTGAAAATAGTTTATTCTTTATTTTGTATAAAACTAGAATTAGAGTAAACAAATTGTTGCTTAGATCTCATACATAGGGATAAGCACCAAGATATTCATATTGAACTAGATTGATTGATATACTTCAAGATTTTTAATTTATGAATTATATAAGAACATCATTTTGAATGAGGTATGCCCATTATAACTAATCTTATTTTTATGCTCTTTGAAGGTTAGAAGGAATTTTATAATATCCCTAACTAAATGTAATAATCTAGGATAAGTTTTTGGTCATTAGATTAAAAAAAATGTGTTCATATAATTTTAGTAAGATGTGGAATAATTTGAACAAAATAAAACCATATTTTAAAAATGAAATCTTATCATTCCAAGATCAACCTAGTGACTTTGGTTATTTATTTTAGATCTATCATGTGCATCCCATTTTGGTGATTTTTACTTTGTCTCTATATAGTTGTGCACATTTCATCAATATAAAAGAAAATAAGGGAAAATTGAATGGAACCCATAAAATGGGGGAAAAATAACACTTTAGAGTACTAACACCTTATATCCATTACCTTTGATCCACTAATTTTATCATCCAAAAGGAAAAATATATCCATTTTGCTAAAAGGTAAATAACTTAGAATAAAAAAACAACAGAGTATAAATGAGAAGAATGTATTTTACCAAGAAATTTCAAGAGAAACAAGGTACACTTTTAATGTTGTGAAGGTTTTTTGAAGTATATTTTATAAAAAAAAACACTTCATAATCATTCTCCCACTCTTTTGAATGTATATTTGCTCTATTTTATCAACCCTTTTGATTGAAATAAACATTCAACTAGGGTTTTGTGTTTTGACTTGATGGCTCCAAATATCCATGAGGGAAGAAATCAAAGGGTTAAATGTACTAAATGTAATAAAAATGGCATGAAAATGTTATAAATTCCATTATAATTCCATGTAAATTACATTGTAGTAAACCATACATAAAACTTGTAGTATTAAGTTGTCATTTATTTTGTTAGGTAAATATTTTAACACATAAGTAAAACCCACAACACTTTAAAGAAATATGTATAAAATATTTATGGATGCAATTAATAACCATACCAATATCAAATACTATCTCTATATATCAACATTATGAAATAAAATCAATTATAAAACACAATTTCTATCTTGAATTATCCCAATTAAAATAAATAGATATGTTGTCAAAAATTATAGATTGTTTCTACCATTTTAATTATAAAAAATCTTATTGCATTCATCATCTATGAATTAATGTCAAATTTTATCAGCATGCATGTTAGCATTAAGATAAATGTGAAGGGATACTTATAAAAATTGAATACAAGTTATCAAGATAATCACATGCACAATAGTGTTGCCTTATCCAACAATAAATATTTTTTCTAGTAAAACCACCACCAATAATATGAAATTTTCTAATCCGATTTTCATAATTTAGTTTTCATATGAGTTACAACCAAATATTAGTTGTTAATAGCCAATTTGTTTTGTTCTTAACTTATATTATGTTTATTTACACACATATAAGAAAACATTATTTGGGATAACATTATATATATATATATATATATATATATATATATATATATATATATATATATATATATATATATATATATATATATATATATATAATGGTAAAAAGAAACAAATAAATTAAATGGCATAAACCTTTGTTATTTAATAATAAAAGAATATTAATAAATTATAATAAATAATGCATACTTACTTATTGTATACAAAGAGAAGAAGTGGAAGTAGGGTTTCAATGTAAAAAGAATAATAATAAAAAAATTACCCTAAAACAACACTAAATTTTTATATGTTTTTTTTAAAGAAAATTAAAAAAATAGAAAATAAAAATAAAATATGTATTTTTAAAATAGTCTCATAAAATCCTTAGACATAAAATTATTAACATAAAAATATGAACATTAACTATTTTTATGTTGACTATGGGAATCTCTCGCTCATCTATGGGAGTTTATTTTAATTGTGGGAAGGAGAAATTTTCTTAGACAAGGTTAATCCTTGTGTTATGATGGAAGAAGGAAGATCAATTAGGGAAGAGCAAGGATATTTATTTCAAGCATGTGAATTTGGTTTTCACTCCTCTCTTTTATAAGATATTCAAATACTAAGACTGGAATAATTCCATCTAGTAGAATTTAAAAATGGGTGTGATCCTAACCCTATTGAGATGATGTCTTATGAGGATGTTAAAAATAATTCCATAGTTTGGAAAATCATAACTTGGGGTAGGATTGTTCCATTTATGGAATATATAGTAGGCCACAATCCCATTCTATCAATGGAATTTACCCATGTTTGGAAGAACAAAGTTGTGAGAATGTGCAAGTTTGTGATAAATGTGTCAAAGGAAAGTATCATGAAATCTATAGGTATGGAATCCAAGGGCTTTATTGATGTGTCATTTGAGACATATCACTAATGATAGGATTTTAGGGTAGTGAAGCTGATCCATCCTCTTATGAAAGGAGTCCCATGAGGTGGGTCTCCCTAAGGTCTTTATTTACTGGTTCATCATGTACTAATTTTACCTAGTTGGTCATCATAGATTGTTCTAGTCAAGGGGCCTGTTGACCTATAAATCTCAAGCTTAGTTTTAATAGAGATTGGGGTGATTGATTAATTTAGTGAGTAGTGCCAATTTTGAGTTTTGTTAACATGTATTCTATGTGGATATCAAAAATGACAAAACATGCATTCATTGTGCCCAATAAATAAATATTTTAGGGTTTGGTTTCAATTAATTTTATGAGTTATTTTTCTATTCATTAATTCCATTATTAACATATAATAGTGTATTTACAATAATGTAAAATAATTAAAATATAAAATAGATGTGTAATGATTTCATATAGAAGATCCATAAAATAAAAAAATTATACAAAAATGATAAAAGAAAAGGGAGAGAGAAAATAAAGTCTATGATAAGTAAAAATAGATTTGAAGCCTTCAATTGAATGCAACATTGGAAATCAATCCCTCATTTGTTCAATGGAACCATAATCACCATGGGGATGATTTAAACATCTAAGGAGATCAAGATTATGGGAAGAAGAGAAATGACCTCCATTGACATGTGCATATCACAACTAAAGTTCCACAATCTTTCATAAATCAAGGTATTTGTATTGATAACAATATTGAATTGATTATATCCAAACTCTGCTAGTCTAAAGGTAAAAGAGGAGATTAAGGGAGAGATTAAGTTACTAAGACAAAAAATTACATGAAATTAAAAGTGATTATCTCTCTAATACCTTGGAGGATAAGAAAATGCAACCCTTTTACAATAAAATTTTATCCATATATAAAGAATGTAGTTTTCCAAGGGAGGATTTTACCTCTAAAATTCCCAATAACTACCATTATTTCCATAGCTACCAACATCCTATCCATTATCCTCCTATTCTCATCACATTCATTATTCATCTCATAAAAAATATGTACCAAAAATAGGTCAAAACCATGAAATTAAGAGCTTAAACATTAAAACAACATGTAAATAGCATGAACATGTTTTTAACTAGGCATAATTTGTCAAAAAAGAGGGTACCATTATGTTTAGGCTAGGACTGCATTTTCATTGTTATAAATGATTTGAAAAATAAAAATCAAGGTGAAATTTGTGTATGAAAAACCAAATTCGGCTCAAAAGATCATCCTTTAGTCCTATCCAGGCTTTTTGGGTGCATAGGCAAGTTTTACAAAGTCACTTTTTGAATTTTTAGTTCTAATTAGGATCTAAACCCTTGGATAGAACTATTATTACCTTTTTCCTAGGTCTAAGACCTAGTTAGTATATTAATCCTTGAATAACACTAAATTTTCTATCCCAAAGGATCTAAGATGTAATCAAGGTTTGGAAGCCTAGATAGAAATGTGGGTTTTACACTTGAAGGCTCCCATTGTATTGGGGGAAAATGCTTAGATAACATTGTGATGAATTTTCAATGGGACCTATGACTTAATCGGGGAATGGATCCATGATTAAAACTATGAAGACCCTTAGGGATAATCATAGACCCAATCAGGACTAATTTATTGATTAACACTATACTCTTTTTCCCTAAGACTCTCATGACCTAACTGATAATTTAATCTTGCATAAAACTAAACTCATCCCCTAAGTGTTCTCATGATCTAATTAGGGATAGAAACCATGATTACAAATAGCTTCATTCATAAGCAACACATAGAACCAATCAAATGAAATATCCTTATTAATAAAGAGAATGAATAAGGACACCTCCCTAGACCTATTCAGACTTTAGAAGCCCAATTAGGTATATGGGAGATTTTTTTAATGAAGACCTAATCAGTAAAAGGAAACCCAATTATAACTAAATCACGTAATTTAACGTCAAATATACCTAATCAAGCTTTATAATCCTGACTAAATCTAATGAGTTAGAAAATTTTAATCTATAGCCAAGACTTAATTAGGGAAAATGACAACTTTTTACAAAATTTTATAGAATCTATGGAGAGGCAACAATAAGTCATTTTAGGACCAAGTGAAAAATATGAAATTTTATTGTATGAGTTTAGTCATCATGATAGGATAGGTATTGGAGGCCCAAATGGCATGGAAACTAAAATGACCTCTTAGAATGGGATAAGAGAGTTTAGCAATCTAGATTTCAAATTCAAACATGGGAATTCAAGACTCTACCTTCACATTAAGTGCCTTATATAAAGTTTTCTCACATGAGCATGTTCTTTCCAATAGTGATGGTTGTAGGGACTAGTTAAACATGTAAATAGATATATCATGCTAAGGCAACTTGAGAGTGATAAGAATACTAAGTCATGAGTTCAAGTGGATAAAAAATTAAAAAGAGGTTCCCTAATTCTTAGGAAGAATCAGGGCATGTTGAGTAAGAAATAAAAAAAAGACAAATCTACTAGAAAATACTCCTGCATATTTTAGAATGATTGAAATGTGTCTATGTACCCAAAATATCTAGCTAAGGCTACACATGGAACATGAATGGATTCATGATAGGAGAAGATGAGAATGATTAAAATACTAAATAAGACATTCTCATCGACTCAATGTGTGAAAATGAGTTAATTACCTCTTCTTAGAACCTACAAGGACTAATTTCTATGGATCCAATTATCAAGCTAGTAAATCTTACCTATATAACACTCATCTAGAGATTACTCTACTACTAGATAGGTATCCATAACTTAGATGGAGATGTTTTTTATCCCACTTTAGGCCTTGTTCTATTACACACTGAGTATCCATAGCCCCAATAGAAGTTTCCTAAATCACCCAGTTGAGTTTTCTATAAATTAATTTTTATTTTCTTATTCTTATCTTTTCTTTTTCTTTTCTTAGCATCTCAATTTTGGGTTGGGGAACACTATGGCTAGTGAAAGGATGAATTATAAAATTTTCACGTTAGATCTTCATCATAATAGGTTCATATACGCAAACCTAGAAACCATTAAGATGTGACGTTATGCTTAGTTTTGAGGTAATGTCTTCATTAGATGAATAGTTTACCCAAACTCATCCAAACATAAACAAATCTATAACACACATGATAACATAAGTCTTCAATATTGATTTATAAATATAATATAATGATGTAAACTACTAAAATTACTAACATATTAGAATGTCATTCATGTGACTTACCTATATGCATTTCATTTATTCATTATTTGACCAACAAGGGGAACCTACAAGGCAAAATAGAAGGGCTAGGATAAAAAGAGACAAGAAATGAGGTTGGACCGACAATGAGAAGTGATAAAAGTAGGAAAAATGAACCAAACTAACAAAACAAGAAATAAATCAAGAGATGAAAGTAGGAATTTGAAAGAGAAAGTATATACAAGTCCTACCAAGATAATTGAAGCCTAGAAGTAGTGTTTGAAGAACTTCCCATTAACAGGAAGTGGGACATCCTCATCAACTAAACATTGTAGGTAGAATGCATTTTTGCCTAGGATTTTAGAGATTTGGTAGGGACTGAATCATAGGGCATCAAAATTTATATGTTTTCTTTGTTACTTATGATCCTTGTCCCAAAGAAGGACTATATTAGAGATTCAAAAGGCTTTCACTTTGGCTTTTTTTTCAAACTAATGTTTAATGATTCCTTGGTGTTTACTAAAGACTATTTAATTTAAGGGGTAATGTTATTATATGAGTGGAATTAATGTGACTTGGGAACTCATTGTTTATAAAATATCAATGACTTGGGAACTCATTGTTTATAAAGTATCTATGGGTCCACTTTAGCTATGGATTTATTGAGCACTTCCTTGAATATCAATGGTTTCAACAATGGATTCATAAGTCTTTACCTCTAATGGAATGGTTTAACTCCCACATTGAGAGGGATATTATATGTGAGAATAGAAATGTTTAACACTTTCAAGTCATCATATATCCATGATATGACATCCTTTAATTATTTTAGGGATAGAACAAACTCTTGTGTTTTCCTTCTTAGTACAAGTTATGCCTAGAAGTGCATTTTTTTTATTCATTGGATTTAATTAGATTCCAATGTTGTTGTAGCATACCTTTGGTGGGGTTTTTTTTCTCCTTTTCACCTTGGTAATCCATGTAAAACATCTTTTCAAGTGAGACCATGACCTTTGGTATATGGTTGGCTTTCAAATTGATCACCCCTTCCTTATCCAATTCAAACTCTTCTTTATCATATTCATCAATAATCCATGATTCAAACACATCCATGTTTGTGATGAATTAAATGATACGATAATCATAATTAAGTACTTGGAAGTTAATAATATTATCTATAATAATAATAGAGACCAGTTCCATTGATAATATCCTCAGTTTGGAATTGATAATTGGTTCTAAGGTGTCACAACTATTACCAATGCTTCTATCACAGTTTTTTATATGAGGTAACATTTAAATGTTAAATGCATCAAAATACTCTATTAAATTACATACCTAAATATGATACTTAGATAAATGCCTATCATTACAATAATATTGGGTCCTTATCTGCTTGACCACTAGTTATGAATTACCAAGTACCTTTAAATTCTTAAATTCCTTCCTTAGAGCACATTGGAGACCATGAACTAGTGCCTCATATTCAACCATAGTATTCATGGAATTAAGTTATAGGTGAAAGGAAACCAATTATGAATTCCATCATGGGTTATTTATCTCAAAATCAACACCACACCCATTCTTGGACTTAGAGACATCTACTTTTATAACCCATAAGTGATTTTTAGCTATGTGTATTGTATTATGATGAGTAGGTGCTATTAAAACATTGGTCTCTTCACTCATTTTATCAATGCCAAGTGGGAATACATTTTGGTTAGGTCTTAAGTGGCATAAGTAGGCATAGGGATATATTAAATGGTTATTTTCTCATCCAAAGAGCTTGTAACTCATTTATTTTTCCACATTCTCATATACTAGGGAACATTATGGAATGAAGCTATCTTAGGATCACAAAGGATATCCTCCTCATCTATTTGATCTAACCACTCAATTTTTTTTTTCTTTCATATACATGTTAATGGAGAATTTATTATAAGGTTTTGCTTTTTTCTCAAGTGTGTAGACCCCAAATTCTAACTCTTAGTATAATATTTCATTTGTTTTGTTATACTCTGTGATCATGTGAGTCATTTTTGGCTCACACTCAATTAAGATTTAATTGGGTATGCCCTACCATGGAAGCCAAATATGAGATAAATTAGTCACCATGTATTTTATTATTATTATAGACTAATCTCTTCTTAGGAACATACTGTACACAATAGATATATCCACTACTTGAATATCAATAAATTGTTGCACTCTAGGATCAGAGGATAAAACATGTGAATGTGGTTTAGCTTGCCAACAACCTTAACCTATTACTTGTCTAAATAAATAATTTTTCATTTAACTTTGTAGGAGTCAAATCTAACTACTAGAAAACTACAAAAGGTATCACATTATTGGAAGCACCTAAATACATAGAACAATTGTGTAAATTCTTACCAAAAATTTGGAATGTTAGGAGGAAAGGAGGGATTTCAATCTTTTGTTTGTAAATTACCACATTATAATTATATGTCCTATTAGCTTTTTTAATTTTAAGAGAAAATAATTATTTTATTAATAAGTCTTTCTAGTTATAAATTCAGAGCAAATCAAACATGGCTATGTTGGCCTTAGTTTTATTCAAATATTCTACAATGTTGTATCTAAGTTTCATTTATTTAAGTTTGTCAGTGTATGTGGTTGTATATTTTTTATTGGGATGATGAGACATCATAGGTCCCTTAGGTAGAAATAGATTATTTATCGAGTTCTCATCAAGTGGAACTTGAGTGTAGTTCAGAGGAGTAGAGGTAGTTAACAGATTTTGAAATTTAACTCTCAACTAGTAGTTGTTTCCCATTTGGAATTTTTTGAATGAATGTAACTCATCTAAGTTGTCTTTAGGATCATTTTTTTATATATCAAATGACAATTCATAAGTTTCCAAGATTAGAGTTGTACTGAGTTATCCTTCACCTTGGTTTGAATTGTTATCAGGTGCAAGGACTATTTCAAGGTTGTCCATCTCTTTTTGAAAGATGTTTGAGGCTAAAATGAACTCATCATAGGCTAGGTGAAAATGATAAATCAACTAGGTTAATTGAGTTTAAATCACTATTTTTGTTATTCTAATTTGTTTTGTCAAGTGCGCTAGGTGCACCTCCATGTTTGGGCCTTGTGTTTCATTGCCTATTGGTTCTTTGGATGTTGAAATTTATATTTTATGGTGGGTTATTCACATTTTGGTTTATGTTTTGAGACACTTTACTATGAAAATTTACAATACCATTTTTCAACCATTGAACCATTTACTGCAAGTTTACTACTTATGATTCACACTAGCAATCTATTAATGACCCATTTATGGTAGTAGGTTAACCATAGGTGTCATAGGATTTACAAATGTAGGGACAACATGATGTGACTAGTTATGTTCACTATAGATAGGTGTATAATTATTTATAAATGATTGTATATCATGTTGTTCATTACTAAAAGCAACATAACCACTAGTGCTAGGCATGACAACAATGTTGTTATACATGACATGAAAACATTTTTGATTATTTACCTATGTAAATTTATGAGTTGGAGGTATATAAGGCATATTTTTAGGGATTAAATTAAAGGGCATTAGATTGTTGACTAGGCTTGGACTTGAATACATGGCACCTAATATTAGATTCATCAAGGGAGTGTTTTTTATGAGACTTTGATTGATCATTAGAATTTGATTATAAGCACCAGGATGACCTAGTGAAGGTAAGGGGCCAAACCCATAGCGATGTGGCACCATATGTCATTTGATATTGACATATTTATTGTAGTCTAGGGACAAGGATATAAGTGTTGTTAGAGTTCTTATAATAAACATATATGTCATTGAGTCCAAGGCTCTTAGATAGGGGTGTGTGGTAGCCACTTCCATCTACATGAAGGAATATTTCAAATTTTGATATAACTTATGGAAACATGAATTTAAGACACTCATTAGCTCATTTGGTTCCCTATGATCAATAACAAAGTGGTGGTATAGGATAATTGAATCAATAGGCATCCTAAAGTGATTGACAAACACTATTTATAGGTTATTCCAAGAGGTAATCAATTTGTTTGGCAATCTAAGGTACCAGGTGTAAGCAACATCTCCTAAGGAGTAAGGGAATAGGTGGCATGACACATCTTCATGTTGGATTTGATTTTGGATAAGGGAATATTTTAATGATTGAATATATTATTCAATGGTTTGAATCTTGTTTGATATGTATTTTAGGTAGAACTTATTGGGATTCTTTGGTAACTCATTGGCAAGCCTTGGAACATTCATAGGGCATCCACCTCCACCAATATAGTTAGGGTTAGTTTATATTAGAAGTTTTTAAGGGGAATTAAATGAATTAATGAAGAAAACTATAGTCATAGGTGATTTAATAGTTGAGTGGAATTGTCTAATTCTAGTTTTCCTTTATTTTCTCTTGGTTTTTGATATTTAGTGAGTCTTAATAACTCAAAGTTGGCCTCAACAGAATTTGATATAGTGGGTATTTATCTACTTTCTAGTTTGAATTTAAAAATACTTGAGCATGGGTAATGCTCCTAAATTTTCAAGTTTTGATTTTTTAGTTAAAATTTTAATTTTAAATATTTTGGGGCCCAATTCATAACCCCAAAACTAGTAATGTGTCATTTGGCATGGCTCTCAAATTCTATGATTTTAAGGTGGTCAAATCCATCCCAACTCTCTTGAAAGGAATCTTGTGAAGAAAGTCTTTGTAAGGTATTTATCCATCGGGTCATGACATACTGATTTCACTTAGTTGGTCATCATGGATTATTCTAGTCAAGGAACCTATTAGTGTAAATCTCAAACTTAATTTTAATAGAGGTTGGATGCTTGAAGAATTAAGTTGGTAGTGACAATTTTGATTTTTGTTAATGTGGGTTTTGTTAAGATATCTAAAGTTAAAAAACATACATTCACTATACCCAAAAAATTAGTGTTTTTGGGTTTGATTTAAATTTATTTTATGAATAATTTTTCTCTTAACTCATTACATTATTAACATAAAATAATGCATTTATGATAATGGAAAATAATTTCAATAGAAAATAAATGTGTTGTAACTGATTGCATACATAAGATCCTAATTTAACAACTTTATAGAAAATGATAAAATAAAAGTGGGAGAGAAAATAAATCTTATGATAAGAAAAGATAGATTTGAAGCCTTCAATTGAATTTAACACTCAAAATTGATCCCTCATTTGATTAGCAAAACCAAAAACACCATGGGGATAATGTAAGTTTTGTTCATAACAAGATTATAGGAGGAAGAAAAATGAACACCATTCACATGCATAGATCACAACTAAAGCTTCCACAATCTTCCATAAATCAAGATAATTTTATTGACAATAATATTGAGTTTATTATAATCGACTACATCCAAAATCTTCTAGCATAATGGTAGAAGAGGATATCAAGCGAGAGATAAATCTACTAAAACAAAAAATTGCATGAAATTGAAAGTGATTGCCTCTATAATCCCTTGGATGAGGAAAAATGCCAACCCTTTTAAAATAAAATGTTGTTTATATATAGAGAATGTAATTTTACAAGGGAGGATTTTCCTTTCAAAATGCCCAACAACTACCATTAGTTCCCTAGCTACTAGAATCCTCTCAATTCTCCTTTTATTCTCTCCACTTTCATTGTTCACCTCTTGAAAAAATTACCAAAAATAAGTTAAAACCATGCAATTAAGAGCTTGAACAATTAAAAAACATGTAAAAATGTGAACAGGGTTTCAACCAGGTAGAATTTATCAAAAATGAGGTTACCTTTTTTTTCTAGTTCAAAACCACCTTTTCAGTATTGTAAATGGTTTGAAAAACCAACAACCAAGGTGTTTTTGGGCCCATTCAAATGTAAACATGGGAAGTCAAGACTCCACCTTCACACTAAGTGTCTTATATAATTTTTTCTTACATGAATGGGGTTTTTATAATGGTGATGGTTTTGGGGACTAATTTGTCATGAAAATCGAGATAGCCTACCAAGGAAAATTGAGAGTGATGAAACTAACGAGTCATGAGTGCAAGTGGAGTGGCTATACAATAAAAAATAGATTCTGTAATTCTTAGGAAGAATTAGGGAATGTTGAGGAAGAAAAAATATGCCTCAAGGTATTAAAGTATAAAAGGAGGAAATTTAAGATGGTTAAAATGTTTTACAATTTAGAGGAAGAAGCCCTAAATGTTAAAAGGGTTATGTTGACCAAATTTGACTTTTAGGTCAAATTGGGGTACCCCTAGTTTTAAAAAATGGTTTTTTAGGTCTATAAAGAGGTATAATGTATTATCATGAGGTGTTTTATAGGTTAATTTATGTCAACTACTGTTATATTAGTTTTGGTAAATTAGTATTTATGTCCTTATATCATTTTTGGGTCATTTAAGAGGTCAAAAAGGTGCATTTAATGTTTTGTATGAGTTTCTTGGGAAAAGTGCAATTGTAAAAATGTGATGTCATGCCACACATGTAATTAAAGTCTTAATCAACTTTTAGTAACTAAAATATGAAAGGTTGTTTAGAGAAAAGTTAGTTTTCTTAAAGAAAAGAAAGAAAATGGCACTTGTATAACCTCCTTGGGAAGTGTACCACTTAGAAAAGGTTGAAATATGACTATTCAAATTCCTAAATCTTAATTACACATTTTTTTTATCTCAAGATGTAATTTATTGATCAAAACCATTTTTCTTCCTTTTCACTTTTTTAGACACACAAAAGTGACTTACAAGTTTGTACTTGGTACAATCAACACAAAGGGTTTTGGGTAAAAAGATTTTGGGAGGTTGTTTTAAATTAATATAACTCTATTTTCATATCAATTTTTTTTAGAATGATCAATTAAGATTTATGATTCATCTGTTTGAAGTTGACTATGAAAATATGCCTATCAATCTATGCATCCCTCAAGTTTTACCTTGGTTTGGAGAAGATTGAGTTTTATAACTACTATAATAGACAAAATTTGTCCAAAATAGCTATTGGATGTTGAAGAGGACTCTCTCAGGCTCCCTCCCATGGCAACTAGTTGTATGAACTTATATAAATGAGGGTATAAATAAGGTTTTTCTCACAATTTTATGTGCTTTGTAGGCTATAGGAGGAGTTAAGAGATGAAAAAAGTTTGGAGAAAATTTTGAGACTTTTAATAACTCCTAATATTCATTTCATACCATGAAATAACTTATAAGTGCCCCAAATAGGTGATTTAACTTAGTCAGTCAAATTTGGCATATTAGACAAGCTAGTGAAGAAGATGAAAAATTTCAAGTGAGCTCATTTTAAGGTGTTATTAATGATTATATGGTCATGAAGGGTCTATAAACATGTCATTTACTCCCTCTCATAGATTTTCATGGGCAAATGAAGCCAAATTTGATGACAAATGTGTAGGGTGCATGGAAAGAGTTATTTTTGGACTGTAGATGATGATTACTCCTTTCTAGTTGATTATTATAGACCATAAATGAAAAAAAATACATGTAAAGGAATGTATGATGTCCCTATATTTCATTAAAATCATCATACCTAGTACTAATTAGTTACAAGACATTTAAATAGGCCTCATCATGAAGGTAGTTTTTTTGTGTAAAATGTAGAGTTTTATTCCACTTTTCATCAAGTTGGTGACTTGGATTGACATTTGCAGCTCCTAAAATTGCATGTTTCATCCCATAATATATACACATGCATAATTAACTCCTTGGATCAGTTTTAAAATGTCCTTGTGACCCTTAAACTTCTCTCTTCTCTCTCTCACAAGTTTTATAAGATCTAGCCATTTTGGCATTGTATTGGATGCTCCAATTGAGTATGGTGAAGCCATGCTAATTTTTATAACTTTTTACCAAAAAAATTAATAATTTTTACCTCTTCCATGACTATTCATAGTGTTATTTACTTGAATGTTGAATTTTCTTAGTGAAGACTATGGATTCCTTAGCAAGTTGTCACATTCTCTCACCTATATGCAAATTCTTCTTGTACGCCATGTGATGTGTTCCAAGAAATGTCAAAGTTTAAGTGAGTTATTATCTTAATTAGTGAAATTCAAGGCTTCTTGTCTATTCCTCCTAGATTTTAAAATTCATCCATAACCCCATAATGTAACATTGATGCAAGAAGACATAGATTGGAGAGTGTATATTTAGTTTATCCTTTGACTTCAAGTGTAATATGCATATGATTGGATGTAATCAATAAATTTGGTGTATCACCTCCCTTAGGTTAGTTTTATTTTAGTTATCTCTCTCCCTTTTCACCCCAAAAATTTAGTATTAGTTGCAATCTTAAGTGATACATCAAGGGAATTGACCCTATCTAGAGACTCACCTCATTCCTTAGTCTGCCCACAATCCTAGAGTTGATTCTATTGTGCCACTTGGATGAGGAGAGATTTTAATCTCTTCAGAGGATGAAAATACAAGTGACAATAATTTTTTTCATGCTTGTTGGGACTCTTGTTCTAAGAGATTGGGAGGTTTTTGGTGTTATCTCTCAATAATCAACATTTGGAGGCATCTATCAAAGCATCAATGGTGACTCCAAAGATACATCAAATGGTCAGAAGCCCAAGTATTCCATTTGAATATTTTTGATAATGTTTTATTGTGTTCTTAATTCCCAATGAATTTTCATGTCTGACCTTGGATTTGAGTTTTGATCTCTATAAGTTGGTGAGGCATTGCAAGCTTGTGCCATTCCCCATCAATATGAACAAGTCCTTGGTTAACCTTGTCATGATCCTTACCAACATCAAGATAACATTCATCAGCTAAAATATGATCCTTGTCAATCCTATCAAAATGGATATCAATCCTATGAACCATGAAATCCATATATATCTTCAATCCCCTCTCCATATGGACATCATGTTGTTGGATAAATATATGAGAATAGTGACCAAGAAACACCTATCTATTAGCCTCAATATGATCCCTATCATTCATTTCATGATGTATATCAACCTCAGGAGTATTTCTATCATCCTTTACATATTAAATAAGATGTTTCCATGGGTTTTACATGAAGTTATCATTGGCAAAATGTAGATCCTATTCATGTAGATGTTACTCCTAATCAGCCCAAGAATTCTTTTCCATTAGAACTCACTAGTGCTTTCCTCTTTTCCAAACCCTTTCATAAGATTTATCTTTCATCCCACACTAAATATCTAATAATTTAACCTTATAATAAATATCATACTCCAACTCCTTCACATCAAATTCATGAACATATCCATCAACCCTCCACTTCATTCCTTCTCAGGGAGGAACCTATTTTGAGAGAAGCAAGTGAAGAAGAGAATTCATTTAATGTCTGATCAAGAGGATATCATGAGTGATTATGAGGATTAAATCAACATAGGTACTCCAATTTTTGAATAAAGGATAATCTAATATCTGATGTCTCTATAATTGAAGAGATGTGTGTCCATGAAGAACACCCCATGCTTCACCCTCAATCTAATTTTTAGTTCTATGTACCATCTCCACCAACAAGTTCATCTTGTCCTTACCATATCACTCTTTTCCTTGATGGACCTATGGTATGGGAACCTAAGGAGGATCAAATGGTTGACAAATAAAGATAACTCTTTCTTGAAGAAAACCTACCTCCTTGGCAGCCTCATCGGGCTAGATCACATGATTTCATGATGCCTAGCTTTGGCATCACCATGAAGGAGAAGGAGATGGAAAACCTTGTATCCCTTGAAGAAGACTCTACATCTAATTAAAAGGTTTTAGATGATCATCTCAAACATGAAGTGGAATTTTCTATCAAAGATGGGGAACACTTTCAAGTCATCTCTCAAGAAGTTGCAATCCTTGGAGAGTCTCATGAGACCAAGGTAAAAGAAGTAGCTCTTGAAGATGATCATGAGGAAGAATATTTATGGTATAATTTCAATAAAATATGCAAGGAATTTGATAAGTTGGTTAAAATTTCTTCTTATCCAAAATATTTCATAGATAATGCTAAGCCCAATCTTGTTGATGTGTTTAATGAACATGATCTTGAGAATTTAACCAAATATGAAGAGTAAGCTCTTTCTGATGGTTAAGAACTTCTTGTTATGAAGACATTTTGTGATACCAAAATTCAAGAAGTGGTTGACAAGGATGATTGGCAACTACAAATGGATATCTCTCAAGATCTTGAAGAACTTTACCAAGTTGAGGACCAAGTGTATGATAAGGTGAAAAAATATGTTTATACGGAAGACAATGATCAAGATTGGATAGATTTTTCAATGCTCATTTATGAGCTATAAGATATTTTAACTAAGAAGAAGTCTAATCCTCTTGAGAGCACCATGGAAGATGAGAAGGTATACTTCGTTCAATAATCATTTGAAGTTGAAATTGAAGATCTACATGATAAGGTTGAATATGTTTGGATACAAGAGGAATAATTCTATAGTGTAGACTTTTTTGAAGATGGTATACTTGACAAAATGATAATTAAAGTACCAAAAAACAAGTCTGATCCAAAAAACATCTAATCTAAGGAAAATCATGATTTGCACCATGTTCCATCTCATGAAGAAGGTGATTCTTCAAAATTTCCCTTTAATCCAAGAGGGGGGTATGCTCATTGTTAGTCATACATAGTAGTTTTATCTTTTATTCTCCTAAGTTCTTGGAGCATATGTGTGTGTCTTGTGTGTTTGTTTTCTTTGTTGTGTGTGTCTTTTGCTTTGTGTGGTTGAGGTAGCTATTAGTTGTCTTGTATTGGTCAAATTTGTGGTCAATGGTCAAGGTATTTCTCATTTGTATTAGTCCTTAGATGACTCCATAATCCCAATGGACTGATAGGCTAATGGTTTAGTTAGTATAACATGCATACTACCCCCATGAGTCACCAATTTGTTGACCAAATTTGACTTTTAGGTCAAATTGGGGCACCCATAGTAAAAAATAGAGCTTTTTTGATCTATAATAGGGTATAATATATTTCCATGACATGTTTTATAGGTTAATTTATGTTAACTAATGTTATATTAGCTTTGCTCAATTAGTTTTTATGTCCTTATATCATTTTTGGGTCATTTGAGGGGTCAAAAAGGTGAATTTAATGTTTTTTATGGGTTTATTGGGAAATTTTAAAGTTTCAAAACATTATATCATGCCCCATGTGTCCTTAAAATTCTTAATAAATTATCATTAACTGAAATATGGTAGGTTATTCAGAAAAATGCTAGTTTTCTTAAAGAAAAGGAGGAAAATGGAATTTGTATGACCTTTTTGGGAAGTGTACCACTTGGAAAAGGTTTAAATGTGACTATTAAGATTCCAAAAGCTAAGTTACATGTTTTTGAGATGTCTTTCTTGATAAAAACCATTTTTCTTCCTTTTCACTTTTCTAGACATATAAAAGTGACTTGCAGGTTTGTACTTGGTACACTCAGCACAAAAGGTTTCAAGAAGAAATATTTTGGTAGGTTGTTTTAAAATCAGATACCTCTATTTTAATATAAATATTTTTTATAATGATCAACCTTGATTTATGAATCATCCTTTTGAAGTTGACTATGAAAATGTGCCATCAATCTGTGTATCCTTTAGGTTTTGCCTTGGTTTGGAGAAGTTTGTACAATATAGTTGTTGAGGTGAAATCCATAAGATGTTGACTATGTTCCATTATGTATCCCATGTATTGTTTCATTTTTCAAGTTAATTTTATGAGTAAATCATCTCATGTTGGTAGATTAGTCCCGTTTGGATGATAAGCAGGTTTTGACCATATGCAGAGGTTTTCATGCTTTGGGAATGGTTCCAGAGGGTGTGGAGAAGTTCATCACCATTTATCATTCATACCTTCTTATTTAAATCTCATTATTCAAGTCAATTATCCATGTTTTTATGAAATATGCAATCATGAGCATCTCACAGTCAACTCCTTGCCCATTCTTATTCACAATCATAAAAAATCATGTGTGTGGACCTATTTAACATGATTCTGAGGAGGCTACTATATATTTCATGAATTTGAACATGTTTTCACCTCAAGAGAATCAAATAATAAATTAAAATGAGCATAAGAAAGGATTGTGGTAGTCATGATAGACACTTCACTTAGTCTTCCATGAATAGACAACTACAGGTGCCATGGAGGGGAAATGTCACATTGAAACAAGGTGTAGAGTCTTACCCCAAGATTGTGACATCATCATCCATTTTTTGAGACTTTTGGAAAATAATGGAGTTGGTCTAAGGTAAATTTAAAGATAAAACTACTCACATTCAACTCACTACTTGTGCATCAGAATATATACCTACAAGAGTTATTGGCCGAGATCCAGAAGTGCTTATATGGAGAGCATGAGGTTGTTTTAAATAATTTTTTAATGAATTAAAATGTTATATTAGAATTGAAATAATATTTTAGGTGTGAATTAGTAAATTTATGTTGAAAATAATTCTAAAAATCCAAATGACTGCTTTAGGCCCATTTTCCCTAAAAGGGCAAAATAGAGGTCTATCCATGTTTTGGGTGTTATCTTATCTCAAGGTTGAAATAGGTTTTGATGCCTCTTTATGGTTTTTATTTTTTTTCCCTATAATATACATAAAATAAACCAAGTTTTATGGGTAGATTACAAATGGATTATAGTGTTTGAAAGACCCCAATTTGTACTTTCATGCACTATTTTCAAATAGAGAACTACATGTTTTGAGCCTAGAAATAACTTTTCTCACCCAAAGTTGCATAAGGGCCTATACACTATGTATAAATGTTAAAATTATTTAATTGATATATTGTGACATAATTATAACTATAATAATCTCATAAACTATGTTTAGACCCTCATAAGCACACTTTTAGTCTGTAGATACCCTGAAACATCCACCTACAACCAAGTGTTTGACTGTATAAATAGTAATCTAAAAGGAGATGTTTTCTTGGTGGTTGACATGTTAAAAACAAGTTTGAATAGGTTTAATTAATTTTTGAATACCTTGTGATTTTTCAAAAGGGACATGCACTGCTCCATCCCTCTTAAAAGCACACGTAAAACCAACTTGGATGGCTAAGATAGACAATGACCCAAATTAGAGGTTTGAGAATGTGTTAGTATTTCAAAGAAAATCAAGGTGAAACTAAATACTAAGTATATTTTTAAGTTTAAATGAAACCTCTACACATCATGATCAGGGTCTTATAAAAAGGCATGTACCTACAAGTACCTTTCAAAAGGGCAAACGCATTCAAATCTTTGTATGACAGTCAGTAGGTGTGTCTCAGTCAAAGCATGAAGAAACTTAGTTAAGGGTCCAAAGACCATATATGGTGAGTTAAAGGTGATATATGGAATAATATAATTCTCATAATTAATTATGAGTCTATAAAAATCATGAACAAATTCATTTAAGCAAATGCACACCTACAGGGCTCAATTTAACAGGGTATAGGACAATGACCTAAGATTGATACCCAAATAGTGATTTTAGGCTTTCAAAGTTGGGTGAAAGGTTAAGTATAAATTTTTACCTCTAATTGGGTTCATTATGAGTCTTTTAAAATCATTAAATATCTCATTTGATGTAAAATATACCTATAATAGGGTCTAAAAGGTAGTGTCTTAGTTTTTCAAGCAAAGACTTAATTAAGAAACTAAAGTACATATGAAGGCTAAATGGGAGGTTGGAATGATGTAAGGTAAGTGAAAACATACATAAGGAATATTAAATTAAATAAAATACTTATGAATATGGGATGCAAGTAGACAATAAATTCTCAACACACAAAACATAGTCATAGTTAACAAGCCTACACATAGTCCATTTTACAAGACTGTCTGAGGGTTTTATGGAGTTTGAAGGCCAAATGACCTGATATAGGAATATATTTTGGTATAAATAATATATTACACTTGAGGAATATTTTAAAAATATAATTTGGTATAGGAAAATAGGTTAAGTGCCTTCTATTTTGTCTTAGATAGAGGGCACTCCCCTTATGCACAAAATTGGTAGTTTTGAGGAATGGGAGCAAAGAGATGAACCATAAGTTGAGTAATACTCAAATGAAGTTTTTGAATCTGATATAAAATAATTAAAATCATGAAAAAATTTCATAGAGATAAAATACCAAATAGTGTGGTTTGGACACCAAGAATTGCAGTCAAGCCTTAAGGGTAGAGTTAGGTCTAGAGTTCAAATGAGATGTCACTTCTACCTTTATCTCTTAATGAGATTTATAAATCATTTGAATGTGATTTTGGTGTGTATACATAGGTTTTATATATATTATAAGGTATAATAAACATCAAAAATGCCATTTTGAGTTTAAGATGTAGGCAGACCTAGTAAGCAAAGAAAAGGCCTAGAAGCCAAATAGTAGATAATTCCTACTTATAGATTTTATTATGTATTATAATTAATTTTAATATTCTTTTGGGGTCTCAAAAGATGTTTAAAATATCTTGGATTTCATAGAAATCATATAAAAACCATTTTTGGTTCAAAACTCTCTAAGACATACAGGAAAGGTGTAAGGAAGAGCTCAAATGGGTAATTTCAAGAGCTCATTTATTTGATGGTGATATGCATAGGATACAAAGGAATTTTGGGATTTTATTTAGGTCCTTAAACATCAAACTAGTTAAATTTGTTGGCAAATTGGACGTGTAAGCTTTATGAACAAAGCTTAAGACCCAAAACTACTAAAAGACCCTTGCAAACCCTGGTTGAAACCCAATTAGAAATATTTAGTTGTATAGTTACTCTAATGGACCATTTTGTCCAAAATATATATTGGATGGTTAAGAGGACTGTCTCAGGCTCCATCCCATGGAAACTAGCTATATGGACTTGTATGGATGGGGGTAGAAACAAGGTTTTTCTCACTATTTTATGTGTTTTATAGGCTACAAGAGAAGTTAAGAGATGAAAAAAAGTTTGGATAAAATTTTGAGACTTTTAATAACTCCTCATACACATTTAATGCCTTAAAACAACATTTAAGTGCCCTAACTAGGTGATTCAACTTAGCTAGTCAAATTTGGCATATTGGACAAACTAGTGAAGAAGATGAAAAATTCAAGTGAGCTCATTTTAAGGTGTTACTAGTTATTATAGGGTAATGGATTTTATTTAAACATGTAATTAACTCCATACCATGGATTTTCATGGGAAAATGAAGCCAAATTTGATGATAAGTGTGCAGGGTGCATGAAAAGGGTTCTTTTTAGACTACAAATGATGATTGCTCCTTTCCAATTGATTCTAGAATACTAGGAATGCAACCAATGCATGGAAATGAATTTATAATGTCCATCAATTTAATAACAATCATCATACCTGGGTTACAAGATGTTCAAATAGGCCTAATCATGAAGGTAGTTTTTTGGTGTAAAATAGAGAGTTTTATGCCACTTTTCATCAAGTTGGTGACTTGGATTGACATTTGTAGCTCCTAAAATTGCATGGTTCATCCCATAATCTATCCATATTCATAATTAACTCTTTGTTTCATCTTTATAAGTTTCCTTGTGACCCTTGAACTTCTCTCTTCTTCTCTCTCTCACAAGTTCTATAAGAGCTAGCCATTTTGGCATTGTATTGGATGCTCCACCTGAGTATGGTAAAGCCTTGATCATTTTTATACATTTTGATAAATAAATTTACTAAGTTTTACCTCTTCCATTAATTTTCATAGTGTGATTTACTTGAATGTTAAATTTTCTCAATGAAGACTATGGATTCCTTAGCAAGTTGTCACTTTCTCTCACCTATTTACATATTCTCCTTGAAAGACATGTGATGTGTTCCAAGAAATGTCAAAGTTTAAGTGAGTTAGTATCTTCATTAGTGCCATTAAATTCCTCTTTTCTAGTCCTCCTAGCTTTTCACATTCATCCATAAACCCATAATGTAACATTGATGTAAGAAGACATAGATTAGAGAGTGTATGTTTAGTTTGTCCTTTGATTTCAAGTGTAATATGCATATGGTTGGATGTCATAAATATATTTGTTGTATCACCTCCCTTAGGTTAGTTTGATTTAAGTTCTCTCTCTCGCTTTTCACCCCCCAAAGTTAGTATCAGTTTCAATATTAGGTGGTACATCAAGGGAGCTATCCCTATCTAGAGACTCACCTCATTCCTTGGGTAGGTTGTCCACAAGCCTAGAGGAGATTCCATTGTTGAACTTGGATGAGGAGAGATTTTAATATCCTCAAAGGGTGAAAATTCAAGTGACAACAAGTTATTCAGGTAGGATTTACCCTTCAAATGACCCTATATATTCTTATAGATGATGAGGTACTTGACCCTCGAAAGAAAGAGATGTTTGGTGCACTCAAAACATTTACTCTTAATGAATCACTTCAAAAAAAGGTATGAGATGAGATTTACATTTTACCTATTGAGATCACTAGAGATAACAATTGAGGATTTTTAAAATGATAATTCAATTTTTACCATTCACCAGTCCCTTATCTTGTTTCTTTGAGGGAAAATATTCCTTTGGTGGACAAATGTCTTGGGTTTTTAATAAAAGGAAGATCTTAGGAACTAAAAAGTATCAGGACTATAGAGGAGATAATAGTATTGGAGGATAATTCTAAGGAATCCAAGTAGAACCTTGATCAAGATTTAAAAGGTAAAGGGTCAATAGAATCTAAAAATGGAAAGCATAGGATGTTTATTTTTAATGATGATGAAGCAGTGGTCATGAGCTCAAAGAGGTAAATGATTCCATGGAGAAACTTCCCCTTACTATATTCATAGGGTATGATGAAGGGATAAAGGAATATACAGTGGAAGGACCAGATCTAGAACATGAGAAGGTGATCTCTAGGGAATCACCAAAAAAAGGTTAAAGGATATCAAGATGAGTTTGATGAGTTAAGTGGGAATGTTGAAAAGGCTAAAAAATAAATAAAAGTGGTTTGAAAAATCATTTTAGGCCTTGTTAGGGGTAGTATCAAGGAGAGGGATGTTGGAAAAGAGCCTGAAGCAATGATGGATCCTGAGCTAGAGGTTATCTATAGAGAGGATTTTGAGGAGATTTCTCAACAAAAAAAATCCAAAGGGTTAAAAATGATAGGGCATGTGCCAAGATGAAGGCCACTTGGGAGAAATTATGGATGTTTGAAAAAGACTTGGAGGAAATTATAATCTTGGAAGGCTTGATCAAAATAACTAGAGGTAAGATGAAGAAGGGGAGGATAATAAGGAAATGAAGGTATAACTCCTTGTGAGCCTTGTTTATTTTTATTCTTGTCTAGTTTTTTGGATGGTTTTTATGTTCTATAGTTTTTGTTATTTCCTTGTAAATTCTCTATTATATTTGGGTTGGTTCTATAGGGTTTTTTGGTTGTTTCATAGGGAGAGCTAGAATATTATTTAATCATGTTTAGTTTCTCTAGTTTATTTCAATTTATTTTTGCAATTTTTTTGGGTCCTTAAAACCCACTTTTTACCTAATATAAGAAAATAGTTCTTATGGAATAAACTTCAATATGTAAATTGTTTTTTAATGTAACTCTATATAAGTTTCATGATATTTTAAAATAATTTGAATTTAAATTGGGTGAGGAAGATAATAATAATTATTATTTTACAAAATGAATGCATGATGAATATTATTAAAGAATAAAAATTATCATCTTTTTTCTTCTTCAATTCATGTGAAGTATTTCATATATATGATAAATTCTTATCTCGTTACTCTTCTTACAGTCACATGAAATATTGAATAATCCATTGTAAGGTCCCCCATACCTTGAATCTTGCTTAAGATTATGAGTAAATGTTAATAGGGATTTTAAATGTTAATTAAGTTATTAAATGTGATTAAGATCATGTTTTATTTTGTGGAATCTTGATTATTTAATTGGACTATAAGAAAATATATTTTTATTATGGTCAATGAGCATTTTTATCATGCTTATGGTTATATATCTTCATATCTTAGATGTAATGTGATGATTTTGGTTTATGTGTAGGAAAGAGGGATTTATGGATTTGTTCCAATATTATTATATTTTGATGATGATATGAGATAGTAAGGGTTCATATTGTGCCCATCAAGTGGTATCTATGTCAATGTGACAAGAATAGGAGCTCCAAAAAAGGGAAGCCACAAAGAATGGATCCTAGTAATGGGATTAGTAATGGTGTGTCTTTTGTCATAGTTGTATTATGTGGCACTTGAAACTCATATATACTTGTCATATTATGATTAGATGGTTCAAGTATAAATGGACCAATTATGCTCTAAAATGAATTATTATTCATATGACAATGGATAATACAAATATGCTTCTTGGCCACAAAAGAATAACTGAGACAAAATATAAATAAACCACATAGATTATAATGGAAAAATAAAATATCTCCATTTAAATATACTTGTAAATTATCTTTGAACAAACCATAAGACACATAGTGGCATACAAATTGACAAAAATTCAACTAGAAATTAAATAGAGTAGTGACCCATAAACATAGAGGTCATAATCTAAGTTAAAATAAATTAGATTGGTTGGAAATGATTTAATATACAAGTAAACTCTAAAAACAACATAAGATAATAATTTACATCAATAAAGATAATCAACCAGTAAATATGCAAGAATTAAATAGAATAGAGAAAGAGGTAACCAAAAGAAATATTCAAGTTATAACATAATGGGGATCACCATTCCTCAATTTAATGTGAATTTAACAAATGAAAGAAATTGGTTCCAATAATTAATGGTCAAAAAAAGTCTATTGAGAGAATAAACAACTATATTATAAATAATGTTACCCATGGAAGAAGGGGGTTTGTTCTACACACATTCAACTTATTGTTGTTGTTCAGTCAATATAATTATTTAGTTGTTTCACATTACGAGAATTCTTGAGATTATTTATTTAGTTGGGTTTGGTTGGTTGGTTTTCCAAAATTATAATAAGAAGAAATTGATCATCATAGATTAAGAATAGGTTGTGCAAGTGACTAGGAAGTATTACAACGTTGTTATTATTATTAT
>JARHVA010003508.1:602500-677500 GCA_037957365.1 Torreya grandis | reverse complement strand
GTTGTGCTACATGGCATAATATTGTTCCATAGAACCATGGGGTGATCAATATCTACTTTGGGATTTTTGGAGTCCATAACCCCAAAGAAATGTGATATTGATAGGTGTCACCATACATGTGGCTCACATTCATCATCTTTGTGTATAAGCCATGGTACATGGTTGTTACATCCATTAATATTATTCAAACTATTTTAGATGCCTAATTATAACTTAGAATTTGAGTCACTTATGAAATACCTACCATGATTATGCCACATGGAAAAGATATATCCATTCAAGATCACATAATGCTAGTTTTATATCATTTTATGACATAGTGCCTCTTTTATAATAATGCCCACACACAAAATATAAGGAGGCCATGTGGAACTCATACATGCAAGAATTCATGTGATATTATATATACATTGAATTTTAAATGGTATCCCCATGGATAGGGTTGACCCACTAACTTTACTCCTCAAATATGCTAATAAATGCCTTTGTAACAATTTTATATTTATTTGGTGTTCACCATGTCCAATACCATTCAAGATCATGTCATGGGTCATGGTCTAGGGACCTGAAAATCATGCGATGAAATTGAATACATGATTATAGATAGAATTATTTAAATATTAACCATAGTCTATTATTTTTTGAAGTCCATTATGGAATGTGATCACATAGATTTGTGGTATCAATTAGTGAAAAAATTAGGATACACACACACATAATTTGAAACATGATCCTTCATTGACTGTGTAATATAATTTACATGCAAGCCATGAAGAACATGAGGGAAACTCTACCATCTCATTTGAACACAACACATTTATCCTTGTGGACACTAGTATTTTTTTTAGCTCATGGATGCATGATTATAAATGTTTAGGTTTAATCTAGGATTATGTCTATAATCTTAGAGTTCACATAGATGCACCATGTATAATGTGTCATGGCCACAAAATGTAATATATGATTCACAATGGTAATTAATCCTATGTAACCAAAATGTCTCAAGACCTATTATGAAGGATAATGGTCAAATAAATATTAGGAAAAATATATAGTGTGGCTGATTAAAATATTTGCATTGAGATATAAAAAGGTTTTATATCATGGTGGGCACATGTATTAACCTAAAACATAGAGCCATTTATGTGAGTGAACTCCATGGGATGGATTAATTTTTAGACCCATGTGACTTTAGATAAAGAAATAATAAAGTTAAAAGTCTATAGAGGTTTCCAAAATAATAGACAATGTGGGGTCACATGGATGGTAAAGTGATCAATTTAGTTTATAATAGGATTAGAAAATTAATTTGATAAGTGGCCATAGTTTCATAAATTAAAATATATGTGATATGAATAACCACAAGGTTATAGGTGGACAATTTATTATCATTATACAAGTGGCATGGTCAGGACCTTTGTAAAAGGGGGTGAAATTAAATTATGACTTATGAGTACATTAAACTAGAAGTGTCCACTTAGTGATAAAAAATAAAATGTACTCATATATATTTGAAGGTGTGATAATCATTATTGTCTAAAATTAATAATTTAAGTGTGGAATAATGAAATAAGATTATATGAGAATATAATTTAGGAATTTATGACTAAGGATTATTTGGCATTCAATAACACTTTTTAGATTTTTGGGAGAATCATTATATAACTAATTCCACTTATTTTGAGATAATAAGTTGATACATAGGCAACCTTGGGAGTAGGTGTAGGCACATTAGAGGCCAATATCTAGGGTGTTATGATTTTTAATTGTGTGGGTTGATTTGGCCACTTGATGATTTAGGAGGAGTTGTCTTTTATGGGCCCATAATCCATAGGTCCCATTATCATAACCTAGCATGCACATGAGAAAAATTGAGATAAACTAAAAAACCCATCCATATTAATCTAATAGGACACACTATTAATAAAGACCCAGGATCACTCTTACAAATTAGTGTAAAATTTTATGGATGTGTTTATTGAGTAATAACCTCATCCACCTTATATAACCATGATTAAGGTTAATTAAAAAGATACAAAACAAATTAGTTGGTTTTAGAGTAGCATGAGAGGGTGCTACACATGGGTATTAGAGTTGGATCAAACTCTATTGACCTCTAAGACTATTTAGAGATGAAAATGTGGAAAAACAAGTATAACTATGAGCAATTTTTATTGAAGTAACCTATGGGAATCTTGGTAAGATTATGTCAAATTCATAATGATCACTCATAATCATTTCCATAGTACTATGTGAGATTCATAATAAAATTTGAGACATTGTTAATGAGCAAAAACACACTAAATAGTCTAAGTGGATATTTTTTTGATAGTATTTGGGCATGAAAATTTAGGCTGACTAGGCTACCAATTTTGTGAGGAAATCCAAATGTCACAAAAGTGACATGGAATTGGCTTCACAAGAAATTAAATTACTAATTAAGAGATACAAATAGATAAATTTTCCTTGCCAACAGGATTACATAGTCATATGTAGCCATATTTATATTGATAAAATTGGTTGAAATTATTGTTTTAAATAAAATTATTTGATTTGGAATTTTAAATAATCTGAGATTAATTACTATGAAACACAAAGACATAATTGGGGAAAACCTAGTAATGAGACATTCACATATTAAGACCTTATTAATGAGGATGATTTCTCATTTAAAATAACAAAAATGGCATGTCCAAAAGTTTTGGTTTTAAGTAAACCTTGAATTGTTACCCTCAAAATTCACATAATTGAATTTTAAAATTTCCTAAGACTACAAGAATATGTGGAAGGCATTTCATTACCATCAAAGGTTTTGTATGAGAAAAAGGGAACTAGTGTGAGGATGTATAATAATGAATATTTCTTGACTAAATTTAGAGATTTAAATAATATAAAATGACACACTTATTAGACACTCCTAGTTAACTAGTTGTGTTCAACTCTCTGATTACCTAATTGAGATTAACTCAGTATTTATTAAACATTCAACCTATATTGGTGATTGAGTTGAGGTAGAAATAACTAAATGGAATTTTTTGATGGACATAAATTCTTATTTCATCATTTGAAATAATGCATTATTTTCCTCTTAAGGATTGAGTGATAATGTTTAAGGATGCTTTAATGCTTTCATGCCTAACCACACTTGTTTATTTAGTTATCAAGACTAGGAAGAATTGACTATGATTATAAATAATTTAATCACATGATGAGATACATTCATGTAAGCCTTTTCCCTAGTTTAAAATATCATATTGATTTTACTTCTTCTCAATGCTAGAACAACTAAACTTATATGTTTGAAATTGTCTAGGGGAAAAGTAGGAAGTAAGCTCTATTTCCAAAGATTAACTAGCAGTAAGCAAATATATGGTATATAATAAGGATGTTCTAGTGTTAAATGTGAAGTGTGGATTGGAAAATTATGTAAAATCTTATAGAAAGAGATCAAAACACATATGCTTGGATTTTTTCAAAATGTAAAGCTACCAAGAGAATAAAAAATTGAATGGTATGTATTGGAAGATTTGGAAAATTATATGAAGGAATTGCATGGAATACCATTTATATCCATATATAAGTGCATGTTACCCTAAAATTAAAGAGATAAATGGTTTAATGATTTAAACTAAAGTATTAAAGTGTAATCCTACCCCTATTTTATATTTAACCACAATCTCTTAGGAAGAGATATGCATGGGACAATCTTGGGATTCTTTACCTAGATAGTGAATCATTATTGCATGTGATATCACTATGGAATTAGTATTATTACAAGGGAATTTGGAATATTTCCTCCTTGATTTTTTTATGTGTTAATTATATCATGCAAAATTTGGCTAAATTAATGCATGATGGCATGGGAAAATCAAGATGATTCACACTAGATGAAATAATTTTCAAGAAAAAAAATTAAAAAGTGGGATAATTTGATTACCCTACCATAAGTTAACTCAATGGAGTTAAATTTGGGTGATTTTCTTCTAAATTATACTAAAATATTCAATTGCATAACCATATAAGCCTTTTTATATTACATGACATAAAAATGGACATGATTTCAATCTATAAGGAGATGAAGGTGTGGAAAGTTTCAATTGAAGCATAATAAATCTTCAATATGATTTAGAACCACTATTTTATGTGGTTCCATTATGGAACCTATATTATTATGAGGAAGTGTTAATTCCTTCCTCAATCATGTGTTATGTGTGTTAACATCATTTTGATATTAGTGTGGAAAACCCCAATTCTTGGTGGCTTGAGTGAGTTGATTTGCTTAGCATGATTAAGTTTCCTTTGTGGAAAATATGAATGTGAAAGATATTTTCATTACCATGCTCTTCTAGTGTTTAACTATGTGAATTTAACCTTGTGTGACATTATATTAAATTTCAAATCTGTTAAGAATTTATGGTTATGTGGTACCCCCCATTTGGAAATGGGTGATAATATTCTTTCTATTACAAGAATGAGAGATTTAGATGTGGTTTATTATTACATTAAACATTAGAATGGTTTGTTAAACCTCATACTAAATAAAAAAGGAAAAATTTTCAGGTTTTTTCTTGTTTAGTTATACTGTAGACAAATTATAGTGATTTATGTGACATGGTTGGTAGTTAATTACAATGGTATATGTTGCTAAGTTTCTATATAGGTTGATCCCTTTGTGTGAGACTAATTTTTGAATTATTTGTGAAGCATTTGAGTGTGATTCAATTTAGATCAAATTATATTATCATTATTATTAGGGATGACTAATGGATCATCTCTATTATTATAGAATTAGTTAAATAAATATAATTAAATCAACATACAATAAGATTCATTAATATTAATGAAAAATATTATTATTGTATTATTTTGACGTAAATTTAGTTAAAATTAGTTGGGCATGAGTACTTCTATGCCTAGATCCCAATGCTTTGTGGTAGAAAACTGATATAGTTTAAACCTAGAGTTTGAGGATTGATTATTCAAAATTATTATAAACATTGAGTTTGGGGATTTATTTATATAGTGTGAACTTGGATTAGAATTATTATGTGATTTAATTATTTTAAGTATTTTGGGAATTAATTTTTTGATAAAGTTAAATAGAAGGATTTAGCAGGATCCCAAAACCTAGTACAAACATCGATAAAGATAAACATGTTAGCTAAATATTAGCACAACATACCCCAACCAATTAAATATAAAAAAATTTATTTATGTGGTTTTGAGATGATTCTCAAACCTATAAAAATGATAGAGGAGGAAATATTCCAAATTCCCTTGTAATAATATTTGATTCCTAAACTCAATTCATCCAATCCATTTTAATATTTGATTCCTACTCCTTTTCCTACCTCTCCATTTGAATTTTCCCATGGCTTGATTCTTAGACATGGCTTAGATATCCTTGAAAGGCCATTTTTTCATCTAATCCATCATAATATAGTGGTTGGGTTCAATTTTTTCATTTTGTTTCTCTATTTTATGAGGGATTCAGAGGTATATCTACATATTATTTCTTTATTTTGACTTTCTATGTATTATTGTATTCTTGTTTCCTTTTCTTAGAGGACCATCATGGAGGTTTATAAGATGGATGATGTCTTATCATACTGTCATGTTTTTTGAGCATGGCTATTTTTTGGGGCCATGGTTTTTTTGGGTGGATTTGATATTATGAATGGATGTATATTTTATATTTGGGTTCACTAAATTTGTGTGGGTTGCTTACCTTTTGAACCTAGTTGATGGTTTTTAAATTTTTGGCTTGTTGAGAGTAGATCTGATGGTGTGTCCTTCACTATATTTAGTGTTTGGTTTTTTGGCCTGCACTCTTTTTTCCATGTGATACTTTTTTATTCAAGATCATCCATTTAAATGAAAAACCCTCTTTACATTTCCTCTCCTAGGTTGTATGGTCAGGTAGGGTGAAATAGGACTCCATTATGATTCTCAACTTATAGACCCTTATTAAGGAGGATGGCTAGAGGGAAGATGTGGTTTATAGGGAGATTCCTCCTTTTCCATTGGTCTAGATAGTGGTCATCCCTCATCCCCCATTTTATAAACTCAAGACACCCATGGAATCTATGATTAAAAAAGGGGCATAGGATAGAAGTAGAAAGACTAAGGTTTGATGTAGAATAAATGGTCAAAGATGGAACTCAATGGATCATGAAAGGCCTTTTCTCACACTAAGGTAGAATATTGATTCTGAGCAATGGTTAAAACTCAAAAATTTATGGTTGTATTTTAGTTTGTTCACATTTTCTTGGTTTTTGTTACTCTTTTGGTTGTATCTTCCACATTTTTTTAGTTGAACCTAGCTGGTTCAGTAACTTTTGGTATATTTCTTGATAATGTCATTTATGGTTGTTTTTTAGTGCTAGGCTTGGCCTAATTTTACTGAGGATTATGTTGGGGTGTGGGATTTCTCTTGGTGGTCTCTTGTCATTTTTATTATATTTGTATTGGGTTATGGGGCCTTTTAAAAACCCTCCTTTTACTCAAATCAAATAAAAAAATCCCATATAAATATTTTATCTATAATATTTATTACAACATTAAAGAATAACTTCTTTAGAAGGATTTAATTTTTCCCCCATATGTGAAGTGGTTTTTTTAACCTTATTTCCATTGCATGATGGATGTTCACTCTATAAATAGTTATTGATGCATCACATGACTTTATGAATAGTCCTTACCATTATTACATGAGTTATTTAGGAATTAGATATGTTTTATTATGGAATATTTGGATGTGTGAAATTCTTAACATGTATGTTGCTTCTATTATTATCATCATGTGCATAATTGATGAGATATATTCAAAATAATAATATTGGGTTGTAGATGGATGCAATTAATAAATTTTTTCATGACAACAAAACTTTAAGGATGAAGTTCCTTTAAGGGGGGATGTATTTAATGCCTCACCTAGCCTAACCCTTTCTTAGGCCCATGATTAAGCATTATTTAGTGTTACACCCATTACATAAGCTATAGTATGTGATTGGGATCATGATTTATTTCATATACAATTTATTATTTTATTAGATCATGAGAAAATAGATTCTTATTATGGTTAATGAATATTTTATCATGATTATGGTTATATCTCTTCATACCATATAAATATTTGATTGGTTTGGTTTATGTATAGAAAACATGGATTTTTGGATGTGTTCCAATACTATAATATGTAGATGATGAGATGAGTTCATAAGGGTTTGTATTTTTCCCATCGGGTGGTATCTTAGTCGACATGACAAGAACATGAAATCTAAAAAATGGCATCCATAGAGAAAGGACCCTAGAAATGGGACTAGTGATGGTGTTCACCTTGTTATGGTTGGGTTATGTGGTACTTAGAACTCATGGATACTTGGCATCTTATGATTGGATGGACCAAACACAAATGGGCACATTATGCTTTAAAGTGGATTATTATTTATAAGACCATAGATAATATGAATATGTTTCATGGCCACAAAGGAAAAAATGAAAAAAATACAAAGGGCCACATAAATTATAATGGAAAAATAAAAGAGACTTCCATTTAAATGATAAATGTGAATTATCATTGAATAAACAATAATCCATATATTGGTGGAATTAGTGGATAAAACTTGTCTAAAAATTAAATAGAGTAGTGACCCATAAAATATAGGTTAAAATACAATTTAACAGAGATCATAGTGGTTGGTGACTCTTTAATACATAAGTAGACTCTGTGAACAAGAAAATTCAAGAGACTATAACAAGAAAGATAGTCAACCAGTTAGTTTTCAAGAAGTAAATGCAATAGAAAAAGAAAATGACATAAGAAATATTCAAGTCAGAATAACATGGGAATCATCATTCCTCAATTTAATGTGACTTGAAAAAATTATATAAAGTGGTTCCACCAATTAATGGATACTAATTCTTTTCTTAGATAACACATAACTATATAAATAATGTAACTTGTGGAAGAAGGGGGTTCATTAAACATGCATTAAATGTGTTATTTTTGTTTAAATAGTTCAACTTTTTAGTTGTTTCACATGATGAAACCATTGACTTATTTAGTTGGGTTTGGTTTGGTTGGCCAGTTTTCTAAAATTGGATAAGAAGAAATTAATCACAATAAATTAAAAATAGGTTGCATGAGTGATTGGGAAGTATCGCAACATTATTATGGTAATTATTATTATTGATTTTAAGGCTTTTCCCATTTATTTGAATATTATGGTTATACTAAATGATCTAATGATATTATTTTATTATGTAAATTTTCCACTAGTTTGGATATTTACATTTATTCCTTTTCCCTTTTGTTGAAGGATGTGGCTTTATTCATTGATCTATGGATCTTGGTTATTTGTGGAATCTTTCCATTGTGAATTATTAAATTTTATGATAGCAGATGGAATTTTTTACTTGTTATATTATTCTTACCCTTGATTATTTTATAGTTTCCATCCTATTTTATTTATTTGTGTGGGTGGGTTATTAGGAGAATAAAAACCTTTACATCTGATAGTTCCTTTGTGTCTGCCAACTTAATATAGCTACATAGTGTATAAGCCTACATGAAGGTGTGGGAGAAGTGGTTAAATACAAGACTGGTGTTTTGGTAGGTTATTGTATGTTTTGGTGTTAAATATATCCATATAATTCAAGATTATTTCTTATTAGCATGTGATTACATGCCTTGATAAAACTTGGATCTCTAGAAATTAAGGGTTTGGGGACTTTGTTTTATGTGTCATTTTGATAGCCTTCAAATGTTCTAATTTGGATTTATGCCATTTGAGAGTTTGCCTTTAATTTATTTATTGACCATATGATTAGTGTTATTTCATATTTCTCCTTTTTATTTCCATCTCAAGCCAACCATTGTTTATTACTTTCTCCCTTGTGCAACCCTTCCCTAATTTTAAGCTCACTAGTTAAGTAATCTCATACTATTTGGTGAATGATTTATTTTTGTCATACTTTTAGGGACATAATTTCTGGGATGGAATATGGGGGTTAGAAGTTAGTGGGTTGAGTAAAATATATATAGATGAAATATATCCCTATTCAAATATCTAATATTGAAACTACCACATCCACTAATGGGTAAAAAAAATTGATGAGAGACATATTTAGGTGCACAAAAAATGATGGAAGACATACCCATCACTTTGGCATCTAACCATAATAATTAACTTGGTAGGCATTCACCTACTAGATTAATTCCTCTATTTTTTTACCTAATCGATGGTTCACATTTGAAGTTGGAGGATGAATACTATTAAATTTCCATGTCATTGATGCATGATGTGGGATAATTCACCTACGTCATAGGGTTAAAATGGCTTTCCAAGTGTTGGCCTACCAATGATCAGGTGGAAAATATAAAAGTTTGAAAAGTCATTAAATTTAATTAGTGACATTTACTAAGTTTTTCCATTAGTGGTAAGGTTGAGCAAAAACTATTTTTATTTTGTTTTTGCACAACAAAAAATCCATTTTGATTATTTAGTGGGATGACAAAGGCCTATTTTTTTTGATAACTCTATACATATAGACCAAATATTGGGCATGCAACTTTTTTGAGTTGGGTTAAGCTTGAATCAATTTCTTTGGTTGAATGTGAAAAAAAATATTTTGCTTGTCTAAGTTTTATTATTGATACTAACACAATTTATTTTATAAGGTTTGTGGCTGAAAATATATATGGGTAGTTGTCTCTATCCTTTTGGAAAAAAACATCAAGTTGTAAGGGTGAGTCTTAAATATCAAAATGAATTATGATTATGATTTGGTTTGTTAGACATTGGTAATGAAATGTTTTGATTCTTTAATATACTAGTGGATATTGAAAATGTGTTTTAGATAGTGGGTTTTAAACATCCTATCATTTTGATAGATTGACATTCATAGAATATATTTTGGGCATGTAATCATTATTAGGACATTTTTAAATAAATGGTGGAAACTATTTGTGTACAACTATCTCTATTATGTGGTGGAAATATTAAATGATTTATAGTTATAATTTCATGTGTTGGCCATTAGTAATGCAATATTTTTGATTATTCAATATGACAATGGAGTGAGTTTGAACTGTTATGTCATTTTGATAGCTCTATGTACATAAAATAGATTTTGGGACTATCAAGTTTTTTTTTGTAAGGTTTGTGGAAAAAATATGTGTATAGTTGTTTATGTCATGTGGAGGAATGTCTTGGTTTAAGATGGTGAGAGCCATAAACCTTGAAATGATATATTTTTTTAAGATGGTAATGGAGATTGAAAATGGGTTTTAGATAGTTTTTTTGGCCTATTGGTGATTAGGTGGCAAATATGTAAGCTTGACAAGTAAATAAATTTGATTAATAACATTTATTATTTTTTATATGGGTGGTGAGGCTACTATGTAATATATATATACATATATATATATATGTGTGTTTGTGTGTGTGTGTGTATCTCACACACACACACATATGTATATCTAGCCTTATAACAAAAAAAAAAAAAAAAAACATTAATTTTTATTATTCACTAGGATACAAAAGCCCTAACATTTTGATAGCTCTTTGCACATAGATCAAAGATTGGACATGTAACCATTATGAGGTGGGTTAAGGTCAAAGATTTGGTTTTTGGTTTTTGGTAATGCAGTAGTTTTGATTAGTTAAGATGAAAGTGGAGATTAAAAATGGGTGGTTTTGATATCTCAATGCATATAAACGAAATTTTAGGTATGTAGTCAATGTCAGGTCATTTTTTTAATAAGGATTACACAAAAAATATCTGTGTATATTTATCTTTGTCATTGTGGTAAAAAGGAATGAAAAACTATATAAAGTTATTATTCAATCTCCACTATCATTTTAAAGAATCAAAAATATTTTCTATTTTTAAGGTTCTTCTTAGGGTTTATGTGAGAATAGGTTGTGGCTTTGAAATGTTGTGTAGTTTTTATGGCTCACCATGCATAGACTAGAGATTGGGTATGCATCCATTGCCAGGTGATTGCACTGAGAATATTTTATTTGTATTTATTTTTTTCTAACACTTATATCATTTTTAATAATGTTTTTGATGGAAAATATTTGTGGATAATTATCTATTTTATCATGGTAGAATTATTTAATTTGTAATGGTAAAGGCATAAATCTCACAACAATTAATTTTTCATTGGTAGTAATTTTTTCATGTAAAAATTATTTTTTTAACATAGAAAAGTATTTATTTTTCTTATTTAGTGGGAAGATAAAGGCCTATTGTTTTTATAGTTCAGTGTGCATTTACCAAATATTGGGCATGTAATAATTGCTAGGTGGATTAAGCTTGAATTAGTTTCTCTACATCAATGTAGAGATAATATCTTTTTGTCTAAGTTTTATTGTTGACACTTATTTGGTTTGTTGTCCATTAGTAATGCACTATTATGATTTTGTAAGATGACAATGGAGATTTAAAATGGGTTTTAGATAAATTTTCCTACCTTTTTTAAGAAATAATGAGTTTTTGGCTCTTCTTAAGGTTTATGTAAATATAGGTTGTGGGTTTGAAATGTCATGTATTTTTGATAGCTTGACACACATAGATTAGAGATTGAACATGTAGCCATTTCTAGGCAATTGTTTTTAAAAATAAGGTTTGTGGTAGAAAATATCTATGTATATTTGTCTTTGTCATCATGGTAGAAATGTTTGGTTTGTAAGGGTGAGAGTTATAACTTCAAAATAATTTTTCGCTATGATATAATTTTTTAGTTTTTGGTAATGCAATATTTTTATTCTTTAAGATGATAATAGAGATCGAATAGGGGTTTTAGATAGTTTTTCATGCCCTTTTGAAGAAATACATTATTTATGGATTTTCTTAGAGTTTATGTTATAAAATAGGTTGTGAATCAAGTCATGGGTCTTGTATTGGTTGTCTAGGCTTAGGTTGGGTTGTGGATAAAAGGAACATGTGGTTCACTAGTGAGGTGATGGAAGATATGGTTAAATGAGAAGTCAATAAATTTAATCAATGACATTTATTTTTTTCCCCTATTGATGGTAATATTTAACCTTAAATATATGGGAATGAACCTTCAATTCCATACGTGATCAGTGGTCCATATTAGATATTTAAGAAAGAATACAACCACATTTATATACATTTTATGCATGACACACATTAATGTAGCTATATTATAGGAAATAAGCATGGTCGACATGATGTTTTTTTTTTTTTTTTTTAAGGATAAGGCTTCACTATCCCACTGAATAAGAAAAATAAACATTTTCTTGTGTAATAAATGGAAACATTTAATAGCCATAAACATCAAAAATATTTATAGTTATGATTTGGTTTGTTGGTCTCCATATTTTATTTTATTATTTAGATGAATATATGATTTTTTAGTGGTTCTTGGTGCCTACCCAATACATATAAGGTCTAGGGAAGTCTCTTTGTATTCCCCATTTTTTTTTATAAGAGTATATAAGGTCATGATTTCTTTTCTAACAAAGATTTGTAGGTATTTCTATTGTGTTAGATAGAATTAATTTTTTGATTCAATTTCAATGTGTTTATAAGCATTTAAGGACCTATTTGATATGTTGTTACCCCATATTAATGATTCAATTAATAACATATTGAAAAAATCCTTTTGCATTCCCTAAAATTAAATGACTTTAGATTTAGATAGGGCATATTGGAATCATGTTCCTTGCCATTATGCAACTTTTAATTTTAATAAAGTACTGGGATGTATTAGGATCACCCCATTTTTTGAGTGACTATATGGGTTCTTATCAAGAAAGGAATGCATGTCAATTTGACTTTAGGCATTTGGAGGATAAAACTCATATGTTGTTCTTTGCATTAGTTTTTTATGGCTTTAGAGGAGGAGGTTTTTGGAATGTCATTCATTTTTCTCAAATACTTCTATATGTCTATAAGGTCATGGTTTTATTTATAATTAAATAATTTATTATCATTCTCATAGTGTCCTGTGATTTGTACACAACTACACAAACAAGTTCTACTTAAGTTGATATCAGACAAGGTATGATCTATCCTTTGAATAACACAAATAGTTGGGTATGTTTTCATTTTTTGTATAGTATTATGTTTTTTGAATCCATGTAACGATTTTATTCTTGTAAATAGAACACTTTTTAATCCCCTTTGTGTTTCTTGAAATTAAATAGCTTTATATTTAGATAGGGCATATTAGGATCATGTTCTTTACAATTATCTATGTTGTGGGTTTAAGAAAGTAATATGACACATTATAGCACCTATATTTTAATAAAATTATAATATGGTTTATTCATGGTTCTCTATGCCTAGCCAAAAGTTTTCATCTTCTCAAAAAATTATGTGTAGGTTTACAGGGTCATAATTTCATTTTTTTCAAAGTCTTGTTTTATCATTCTTATGTTGGCCTATGTTTGAAATTTATGAAAAATGTCACTAATTTATTATGAGGCTAGGAGGGTTTCTTGGTTTAGACTTGAGAATTTTGGGGGAAAAAATCATTTGTTGGCCTCTATCATCATTTTGGTTTTGTTTCTATTGGAACATTGTCTTATCATTTTCATGTTGGCCTACATTTTGGGTTGTAGCTAAACTTAAGTGTGGTTGGGTAAATATGAGTAGTATTTTATATGGTTTTTCTTTAGGTTTATGTACTTTCCTTTGAAATTGGTTAAAATTATTCCATAATTATTTTAGACTAATAAAATTTTAACCAAACCTTTGTGCCATTACATGCACTAGGATCTAAATATCTATAAGAGAGACTTAATATTGACAAAAAAGATCCTCTAGCATGGATTAAATTATTGACCACTCAAAGTTTTGTAATGTTTTAAAGTTTGTCTCAATTTATATTCTTAAATTTATGGTTTCCATTATTTGAGATTTAGAGAAATATATATGGTGTGGGTGAAGATGAAGTGACATCTATGGTGGATGGACTAGATTTATAATAATATGTTTACCAGATTGATGACCAAGAGGTTTGGTTCATTAGTGGTTTGGTTTGATTTGTTTTGGAGTGAGGTCTAAATTATTATTTACATTCAATAACAATATAATTATAAATATAATATTTCATTATGCATTATTGTATATACATGATAGTAATGGTAAATGGAAACAATAAGAAACATGCTTGAAAAAATGCCTCTAACAAGTATGATCTAAGGTTAAAGTGATGGTCTACCATTTAAAGAACCAAAAAATTTACTTTTTATTTAGATTCACTTATGGAAATGATTGTAATATATAAATTCATGTTTATTTCAAGCATGTTTTTGTTGACTATTTCTAATAAGACTATCTAGTTATGCATAACAAAATATTTGTGTGATTATAGGGTTATTTAGTGTACTTTGCTTTCTTTTTTTATTGAATATTTTTGAAGAATGAAGAAACATGGTTTTTACTCTTTTTTATTGGGGTTTCTCGTTGAAGAGAAACAAAATTAATTTGTGGCATTAAATTTTATTTCTAGTTCTCTCATGTTTTTTTACCTGTAAAGATAAAATGGAAAATTGTATTTGTTTACATGCAAAGGCCAAGTGAAAAAAAATATAGAAAGGTTTTTTTTATAGATATAAGTTAAAATTAGATTTTGAAGTAGATAAAAATGAATGAAAAAATGTTAACAATGTTCATCTAAAAATAAAGTATTTTAAAAATCATTTTTAATTGATTTTTTATGTCTCATTTTTAATTTTTTTATGGATTATGTTTTCAAATAATTTAAGAGAAATCAAACCTTATAGAGACAAAACATAAATTTCAATATATATTTTTAATCAGAATATTTATATAAAATTTATTTATAACCTTATTCATTTATTCTTATGCCCTAATTTAAATGGTGTCTCTATTTATGTACCTATACTTGTACCCCATGTCTCTTGGTAACTATATATTCCACTTTTCCCTATATTTATTTTTTATTTGAATAAAAAAATGTTAAAACAACAAAGGTATATATTCATTTTAATATATGTGGGAAATAAAAAAGGTTTAACTGTATGCCCTTCTCTAAACATTGAAATCCTCAAAAGATTGAATTTATAGTTATAATTTTATATAGGGGATTGAGTGATATAAAAGGGCGAGTTGTTAAAAAATTGAATCAATAACAGAGGCACCTTTTCCATAAATACTAATCTTTTTGTGTATATATTTACACTCTTGATGTACATATAAGAATGCAAAGGTTCATTTAATATTTTAACTACCCAAACTAATTGTAAGCACTTTGGGCTAAAATTTGACATTTTGGATGAGAATGATAAAAGAAAACTTTGACAAAAAAAATCATAACCATACAAAATTGTACAAAAGTTATTTTTTATAAGAATAATTCCTTGGGTAGGCAAGAAGCATAAATAAATCATACATCCTATTAATTTGTTTTAAATTACAAGTTGGATAGTTGTAAATAAAATGATTTAAACACAAGAAATTTAAATATAAAGTCATTTGATTTGAGGCAACCAATTCTTTGTGTTCTTTAAAGGATATATCTTACCTTGATTTGATGCTAACCTTGACCACAAATTACTGACGTATCTATCCATAAAACCATTTATAATGACAAAAAATGGATTTGGAAATAACAAAATCATGACCCTATAGACTACAAAATTTTATGAGAAGATGAGATGTATTGATTAAAAAAAGGAAATTCCATATAAGTTTTAGTAAAGCAAATATAGACAGATATAATATTTTTACTTCATTCACACACAGACATTAAATCAATCTTAACTCACTTGACAATGCATCCATTCACAATCTCTAGTTTGTGCACTTCAAGCTATCAAAATAGCATAATGTTTTAAACACACAAACTATTTTTATAAAAACACTAAGAATAGCCATAAACTATTCATAGAGCTTTGTTTATAATAAGCCAATGAATCCATGTTGTCAAACAATGTAGTACTAAAAAAATATGAAAACATGACCAATTATTTATCTTTTAGAGGATATATCTTACCTTTATCTGATACCAACCCTAATCACCTTATAATGAAAAAAAATTATAGGAAGATAAGGATTTTATGCCCTTAAACAATGAAATTAATAGATTTGGGGTTTTGAAAATATCAAAATCATAACTGTGTATCCCTGTACATAGTTTTATAACATAAATAAATGTATTGATTTAAAAAAATTAACATTAATGTCATAAACAAAACTCAGATAAACAAAATATGTTCATTGCACTCATTCAAAGACATTGATTCAAGCTTAACCTACCTGTTAATGAATGCATGCCCAATCTATAGCATATTTGGAAAAAATCCTTAGTTATCCTCTTTGTAAAATATAAAAATTTATCTAATAGACAATGAGATCATATATATATATATACACACACACACACACACACACACACACACACACACACACACACACACACACACACACACACACACACACACACACACACACACACACACACACACACATATATATATATATACATATATATATATATATATATATATACATATATATATATATATATACATATATATATATATATATATATATATATATATATATACATATATATATATATATACATACATATATATATATATATATATATATATATATATATATATATATATATATATATATATATATATATATATATATATATATATATATATATATATATATATATATATTCAAGATATTGTTAATGACAACATTAGTTTGGGTTAATAACACACCATACAAACCTTTGCATACTTACATTAAGAATACTTATAACCTCAATCATTCTCAATAACTTGAAAAATCCATGTTGTAATTAATTTAATCTATAAACAATATCCTCTTAATGATTTCACTAAACACTTGGTCAATCTCACCTATCATACTTTCCTTCATTATTTCATTTACTAGTTCCATGAAAATTTAAAATATCTATGTGAAACATATGTCTTACCTTTGGTTGAAAATATTGAGAGCTATAAAAACCTCTCATTAATTCCACTTCCCCTTCATAACATACACATTAAAATCCATCAAAAAAATATTAATAATGTCTAATACAATAAAATAAATATCTATAAAATAGACTTGCCACCATGAAAAAAGGTACTTCCTTCAATATTTCATTTTATTGATCACTCACCTTCCATATATGCTACATTGTTATTAAGGATGTAATGCATCCTCATCACCACCCTCATGCCATGTGAGGTAGCCACACAAATGTATAACACACACCAAGAGTCATATAATAATATCATATTCATTCTCTAACATCTGAATCTTTGATCAGGTATGAAATACAAGTCTCATTTATTTATCAAAAGAACATGCTAATAAAATTATATGCATCTCAAAAAATGGCCATGGAAAAGAGACTTATGTACATAAAAAATTTATTTATGCACACTTTCATGCAATAAAAAATTATTCTCATAGATTATAATCTCATATATAGACTTTTTTTATGATACTAGTATACTATCAATTCCACCATTAGATTGGGTTAATAACACATAAAGTGAACCTCTACATCGTTATTCATAAATTAAAAACCAAAAAAAAATTTAATGTCATTTAATTATCATTGGAAATAAAATTCATCTTTGGCAAACAAACTATAGCAATGAAATGTGGGGACATACAAGTGTGCTTTTATACAAGCAATGATTGCCATGCATGTATTTAATAGACAATAACAATTTAATATGCATGATCAACTAAATTATCTTGGCCACCTTTTTAAAAAACTAAAAAGTATTATATCCAAGATACACATAATTCTAAATCATTTAACTTGTATAAAAATTTGGAAATATGATCATATTCATCCTTCAACATTGAATGCGAATTGAAAATTAGGTACAAAAGGCAAGGTTCATTTTGGTAGGCACATGCCTATAAATGTAATTAATATTGCAAAAAATGAAAATTATAGATCATTAATACAATATTGAAAAAATATAATATATATGCAAACTCATCATGTATAAGAGAAAATTTAATATTAGGTCAAACACAAGCTTGATTGAGGATTTCAAAGCGAGAAAATTTATAGATTTCTTTTAAAGTTTTAGAAAACATGTTTCATGGCCAACTATGTGGACAAGTTATATTCAAGATTAATATCAAATCAAGGCAAGATATATAAACACATGTATGTCCTTTAAATAAATCAAATAGTTGGTTGTGTTTTCAATATTTTTTATAGTATTATGTTATTTAATGGTCTAAAATCATTGGATTTATGTAAATAAAATTATATAAAAAATCATTGTTGCTTGATGTAAAATGTGTTGTCAAGTCATAGGTCTGCAATTACTTAAATGGATTAACCTTAATCTTGATCAACTTAATTTGAGTAGTAGTCTTAGCTAATATTTTTTTTGTGCCCCCTTTTTTTCTATAGATTGATATGAAAAAAATATCTGTTACATTTATTATAAACTATTTTTTTGAAATAAATGAATGGTCAAATCAACATGTTCAAATATTTTATCCATTTTGTAATTAGTTTCATATAGATAAAACTCCTATTAATAAGTTCATTAATTCCTTGTTCAATATCTCTTATCATTATCAACCTCTCACTCTTTCCTATTTTTTGTTACCTTACCAGAAAATAACTTGTGTTAATAAAAAATAACATAATATTATAAAAATAATAAAAAATAGCCAATTATTTCTACTATTTATAGAATAGATCATACCTTGAATGAATTCTAACTCTTAATACATAAAAATAAATATTTTCTTGTCATCATGGAAAAAATTACATATACCATTGATTCAATTTATTGACTACTCACTCTTTTATGGATGCCACCTAGTCACTAGTGAGTGAACTTAGGTATCCTTGCTAGTGATGTTCTTGCCTTTTCTATGCTCTAACATCTAATATGGACTATTGATAAGCTACAAAATATAAGGCTAAAATAACACAATAATTATCCTACATGCCTCTACACAACATTTAAATCCCAAAACCAAATCATATACAAAAATCATTTCAAGGTTTATGGCTCTCACCATGTCAAATTGAAGATTTGTGTTATACATACATACATACATACATACATACATACATACATACACACACACACACACACACACACACACACACACACACACACACACACACACACACACACACACACACACACACACACACACACACACACACACACACACACACACACACACACACACACACACACACACACACACACACACACACACACACACATACATATATAAAATATTCATAAATATTTTACACCGTAAACCTTATTTTTGAAAATGATGTTAATGTCAACAACAAAATTGTGAAAAATAACACATTCTCACTACGTTCATATAGGGACACCCAGTTGAGCTTAAATCGCTTGATAATAGTTGCATGCCCAATATTTGGTCTTTGTGCACCAAGTTTTTTAAATACTAGGCCTTTTTTGTCCCAACATATAAGTAAAATGAAGATTTTATTATACGAAAACAAAAAAATAAAAAAGGGGTATGATATGTTGTTAAAACAACCATTTGTTTGGGTTAATATAACATCAAATGAAACCATTCATCCTTACATGCACATTAAAATCCATCAAAAAAGTATTTAATATAACAATGTAGATATTTAAAAAATATCTTACCATAATAATAATAATAATAATAACCTAAATTTTTGATTAAACTCTTATTACTATTTTTAACAATAAAAACCTACAATTTAAACACATCAATAGGAGGGGATAAAAGTGATAATCAAATTGTTAGAGAGATTATTACCATCATTTTACCTATTTATAACTCCTCTCCAAAATTTCCAAATGGATGTTTGATGCCAAATTTGATAGATGTTGTATTGTTTGTATTTTCTAGATAATGGCTTCCAATGGATAATTGTGCTTGCTAATGGCTCTTGATGGATGCAAGAAGGCTAGTTATGGATTCAAGATAGAAAGTAGGCTTCAATATATCATGTTAGTTTAATTTGAGGATGTGGATTATTTATATAGGAAGTGGAGGGAGAGATCAATGGCTCAAATTTAATTTTGAACCATTGAGATCAATGGCTAGGATATTTTTAAGGAATTTTAAATTCTTTAGAAATCTCTACAATGGAAAGTTCTAGAGAAAAAGGGCTAAAATGGAGGATATTTATAGAATCCTCCAATTATATAAATATCCCATTAGGGATAAGGAGTTTAGGAATAACTAGGAATAGGGTGGTAGATGGGTAGGTAGAATAAATTGTATTTTTAAATTGGCAAGTGGCTTAGGGAGTAGGTTAGTAGGCAAATTCATTTTGTTAGTAGATTAATGAAGGGATTAATTGGTCTTGTGATGGAATAAGGTTTTTAGGATGTATAAAATGGGATATGGGACAATGAGGTATTAGTTAAATTAGTTAAAAAATATATTTATAGGTTAAATTAACATAATTAGTGTAATTGACAGGGTGAGCAATATTTAGTGCATACATTTCACCCCTCTTTGAAAGGGCAGTGCAGGTGGACAAGATGGGAAGAGTAATAGTACTTGAAATAAGATGCCCCCTTGAGGGAGCATGCAGGGAGAACCAACCTGGATGGTTACTCAAATAGAAATTTTAGGGGTGAGATGAAATCCATATGATAAAATGGGGTTTGGATGCCCCAAGTAATAACTATGGTTAAGATGTCCTAAGTGTCAAGGGGATAAAGTGGCTCAATTGTGATGGGTTCTAGATAAACAACCAATGTTTAGAAAGTGATTTGATTTATAAGATGAGATTGACTGAAATGAGTTGGGAATAAGCCTATGATAATTCTCATAGCAAGGCTATATGCTAGGGAGGGCTTGAAAACTAATAATAGAAATAAAAAATATTGATTGATGATAAGGAGCTAATTTACATAGGAATCATAGCTTAAAATAATGTGTGATTTTTGAGTGACTAGTCTAGTTAATGGATAGGGATGAGGAATGAATAGTGGCTGAGTTATCCCTAAGCACAAAATTCAGATCAAGTATTGCCTACATAGTCCTAGGGGACCTCAGGCTGATGTAGTTATAACTCAAGATTAGAGTAGATAGTGGGGAAATGAAAAATCCATGCCCTAGATGACATTAGAGATGATAAAGGATGACTAATTGGGATATTGGAATAATTTTATGGGATTTGGAGACTAAATTTGTTAGCAAAGGGATATGAGGGGTTAAGGGGGGGTTAAATAAGACAAAAGAGTAAAAAGAGGGTCATTTGCACTTTGTGTCTTTTGTGAAATTTGTCTTTGGGATAAAAACCACAAACCAACTTCCTCAAGCTTCCCATCATGGTGAACGAGTGCAAGAATTCCAAAGAGTGGCAGAGGCTAGACCATCAGTGAGTAATAAACCCTACACTCTACATTTTTGTTAATTTTTTATGAAAATTTTCAAGGTTTTTAGCAAAAAAGGATATCATCCATGTTGTCAAGGAAATACCATGATTGAGGATAGTGACCTTAATCATGATATTATATTCATGACCTATGATTTTTAGGAGGATGAGTGATATTACAATATCGTGAGTCTAGAGCTACAATATTATAATACCATAACTATAGACCCACTATTTTGAAATATTGTGGTTTAGGGAGTCATGGTTTTGCATAACCATGTGGTTATACAAAAATGTAGGTTGATAACGGTGGTTTTTCTAAAAGCACAAGTTAGGGCATGCTTGTGATTCATGATTTTATGGTAGTTAGAAAAGGTGGGTAAGGGATGGGATAAGGTTTTGGCTAGTTAGATGGGGGTAGATAGAGTAGAAGGTCTAAGGGTTAGTTAGGTAAGGTGGGATGGGGAATATTTAAGGATAATTAGGATTGTTGTTAGATATAGTTAGTGGGTATTGAGGTTGGTTAGATGTTAGTGTGATTAGGAAAGGGGGTTAATTAATTATATAAGGTAGGATGGGGAATAGGTGAAAGGGGTTAGTTTAGTTAGATGAACTTAAATGGCTAAAGGGGTATTAGGTGGTTTTGAGAAAGAGTTAGGGTGGTAGATGTAGATAGATGGATGAGTGACAGAGTTAGTTGACTTAGGTTTAGGAAGTTAGGGTTATCTAGTTATTAGGTAGATCATAGATGGAAGGGTTTAAGTGGATTTATGGATAAGAGAGGTGATTTGTGATAGATGTAGTGATAGGTTTATAGTGACTATGTAAGAGGACTTAGGTGTGTTGGATTCATGGATTTAGTGACTTGAGGTATTGCATGAGATGCACTTGTTGACAGATGTTGAGTATGGGGTGTTGGAACTAATAGGACTATAATACATTATGATGATGTTGGTAGTGCACATTGATCAAAATATTATCACAATATTGGTGAAGCACTATAATTATAAGACTAGTGCATTCTATTTTTTGATCAAAGAGATGATAGTGATGTTTGAGGATGTCTATCGAATTCTCCATCTATTGATGGTGGGAGATAGGATCTACTAAAAATCCCACACACTGGTTGTGACATTACAAATATTGGTAGGAGGATTGTGCATGGGTATATGGGATAGATGTGTAGATATAGATAGATGTCTTTGAAAGGGGACTATTAATCACATAACTCTTATGCTTATGTCTCTTTTCACTAACACATTTTTATTAGACAAGAGAGGGTAGTGGTTCCATTTGGGCTTGGGAGATGTTTTAGTAGACATGGTGTATGATTTTAGAGTTTTTGCATAGGGGTAATGGTATTGGTGCATTTGTATCAAGAGATTCACTTGGAAGATTACATAGGATTAATAAGGTAGGGGCCATCCTTATTATTATAGATTTAGAGTTGGGAACACATTATGATCCAATGATAGCTTCGGACTTGGATAACTAGGGAGGCACATTAGCCTATAGTGTTTAGGTGGTACATTTTACTAAGGGTATAGAAAGGGCCATGTTAGGGAAATGTGGTTCTACTAAGAGGCATTTGATATCTTACATCCAGAGCACATCACCTAGATTCCCTAAAGGGGCTTATAATTTGGTTAGGATGATGAGGTAGTGGTGACCTAGTACATGTTGACTAAGTGCTACTTGATGAGTCATAGAGATGTTATCATAGAGTGGTATAGGTCAAATTAGGTATATATGTACTTTAGATTCATTTAAGCCATGCTAAAGGAGGAACACCTATTTACCTGGAGTGAGAGGGATATGGCACAGTGGGGGAGACTAGTGGATAAAACCCAAGCTTGTATAGACTATGCTAGTATTGCCCTAGTTGCATAAGATTTTTAGACATCAATTCTAAATCTAGGGGTTACATTAGCATATACAACATGGTGGAATCCAAGGATCCTACTAAGATTAATTTGACTTAGGGTTATGTTTAGGAGAGGGGTTGTGAGGCAAGTGCTCTAAGCACATGCTATATTAGAGAGGAGGATGAGGCAAGCACCTATGTAGGATGGCTAGGATGGATAGGGGTATGGAGATGCTATAGACATATATGGTGGTGAGGGCCAAGTAGAAGCTATGGGGTAGGTTGGGCCTCAGATTTAAGCACAGGTATATGTTGGCATGTAGGTTAGGGGTAGTGGGGGTGGGGATGGTGTAGGGCCATTATAATAACCTTTTTAGATGATGAGATATTATTACTTGCATGACTATAGGCAGAGATTTAGGATTGGCTTATAGAGATTATCAAGATCACTCAGGAGAGGGATAAATTTTAGGCACAACTATAGGCATATATGGCACAAAGGGATGGATAGTTAGCCTAGGCACATGCACAGGTGACTAGATTATAGGTTTAAGTTATAGAGTTATATGCATAATTAGCCACATTGTAGAGTTGGATCTAGGGTTGAGATGTGTAAATCATAGGATGTCAAGGCCAAATCGCTCAAAGGTAGGCATAGATTCAAACTTTGATAGGAGAGGTACAGATGGCCGAGAAGGCCAAAGAGGAGGTTAACTTGGTGATGAGTGAGCATGGTATGGCCAGCATGATGAATAACATTATGAGATTAACACATGAGGCCTACTATTATAGGACATTGTATGAGGCAACAATGCCAATTGAGTAGTGTGCACCTTCATTTAGGGCTAGTTATTTACATTCAGTGCATTAATTATTAAGAGGGCCACCAAGACCCCTAAGACCACAAGGACCTCAACCATGATTGAGACATGATATGTATGGAGGATTTTTATATTATAGCACATTATTTCCCCATGGTACATGTATTGTATATATTTTTTGACATGGAATCCATGTGGATTGTTTATATATTTATATGATGAGATTTTGGATGATGTGATGTGTTTTATTGTCATTTGACATTTATGTATCTTGTTATGATGTGATGGATAGATTATTTTATTTATATGATGTGGTTACTTATAATGTGATTAGATATATGTTGGTTAGATGTATGATGTTAGATGTGATATGATGGATACATGATTTTTGTTTATATGATGAGTTTATTTATAATGTGATTAGATATATGTTGGTTAGATGTATGATGTTGGATGTGATGAATTTACACGCTTATGATACTAATGATGGATATATGCATGGTTATGTGATGATGTATATGATGTAATGATTGTAGATATAGAAATTGTTATATGTTTATAATGATATGATAGATGTGATGTTTATTTATTTACATTTGGATACATGCACATGATGTGATTACTAGAGGATTATGGTGGATGATGTATTGTATAACATGCTAGATGTCATATTATATGATGAAATGGTATGAGATATTACTTTATTTGTGAATGAAATGTAAATCAATGTATAAAAATAGTAATCCTATTTGAATTCATCATGTCCCACAATATTGGTGTGGGTAGGAATCCTCCTACACTAAGGAGGTAGGATAGCGATATGATGGGGGAGATAATTAGGTTTAGATGAGATGGTGATAGGGTAGATAGGATGGGAATAATTAAGTTTGGATTTTATAAGCCATTGATGATGTTTGAAATTCTATTTTAATATTGCACTGGTAGGTAAATGTGTGCCATATGACATGAGTAAAGTCAAAGACACACTAAACATCTAGTACATGAGGGTGATCTACTTTTAAAGTGACCTTTACCAAAACAAGTTTGGGGGCCACTTAGACCATCCTCATTCCTCTAAAACTTAATAAGATAAAATATATATAGAAAATTCTAACTAGACTTAAAACAAGACAATGTAATTAATATGTACATGATTAACTAAACAATCACAAACAATATACACATTCACATAAGACAATCATAAGATAACATAGATTAAATATAGGGATAATAACAAATATATACAAAGGGAAAATGGGGTGATTATAAAATGATTATAAACAATAGGCCCAAATAATGGTAATGGGATATATACATAGGGTATATTTGTTCCCAACAGTACATGATAGAAACAAAGATCCAACCAAATTCAAAATCACCCATAAATGGGGTTTAGGATGATCAATTGGGATTTGGCAGCATAATGTATGCTAAACACCAAAATTATAAAACCTATTTTGATCCTTCCATAATGATAATGTTAGTGGCAAGGTGTGGACCATGGTTTTAGGGACATCAAGGGGAAAGTGGAGATGGAGTTGGCTTGAGGATAAAAGGAGACATTCTTGTCAAAGAGTATGTGATGGGGTAATAGGACAATGGATGGATATAAGAATGTGATAGAATATGGGATAAGATATTTCATAAGACTTACCCAAAAAAATACCCATTACTCAAGAAGCAAAGAATTCTTCTTGTATTGAAAACACTTATCCCCTATTGATGCAAAAAACTTGTAATGGATGACCACCATTAGGACTAGGGTCAGGGATGAAAATATGGAGTAGAATAGAAGGAGGAGGGAATGGAATAGTATGTTCCCCCAAGAGTGGGGACCCATAGATGAAGGAAGTTGGATCCTATCAAATTTAAAAATGTTTCAAATTCATTATATTCATTAGGTCATCAAGCTCTTCACCATCCAATGCAGCTAATTTTTAGGCTCTAGATCCAAATTTGGTAACTATTATATAAGAACATAGCCAATTGGCTTCAAATTTGCCTTTATTATCCCTGTCAGTATTAGTATTTTTTTAATTCTCTTTTAGGACTAGATCATCAACCTTAAACTCTCTAGACTGGATCTTCTTGTGATATTAGATTTTAAATCTATTTTGATATGCCCTTAAATGATTGAGGGCCTTTTAACTCTTTTCATCTAGAATCTCTAATTCTTATAGTCTTTCTTGTCTACAATTGTGATTAGTGATAATTCCCCATAATGAGATTCTCAAGGAGGGGAGGTCCACTTCTATAGGCAAGATAAATTTTGTCCCATATACCAAAGCATATAGAGTAGCCCTAGTAGGCATTTAGATGCTTGTTCGATAAGACCAAAGTGTTAGATATAATTATAGGTGCCGATTCCTACCTACCTAATTGGCTATTTTCTTGAGAATCTTGATAAGTGTCTTATTTATGGCTTTAGTATATCCATTCCATTAGGGGTAGTAGGGAGGAAAAATTGCTTCTTGATGTGATACTTCTATCATAAGGCCTCAACTACTTGACTTTTAAAGGACTTGCCATTGTCAAATATGATGTTGGCAAGTATGCCAAAATGACAAATGATCTAATTGAAGATGAATTTAGAAATTTGGATGTTTATAGTATAGGTAAGCAACATTGCTTATAGACATTTAGTGAAATAATCCATAGTGATAATAATGATTTTATTTTTATTTGAAGATATAGGATTTTTATTACCACTCAAATCAATTCCCCATATAGAGAATGGCCACAGACTCATTACAGGTTTTAACTCTTGTGTGGGTGCATGGATAATATTACCATGATTTTGACATGCTACATATTTTTGCACATACTATTAGGAGTCCTATTCCATGGTAGGCCAATAATATCTAATCTAGAGCAATTTATTAGCCAAGGCTATTCCACTGATGTGACCACCACAAATAGCATCATGGACCTCTTGATTGGAATAGAGAATTCTTCTAAGGTTAAGCATCTTAACAAAGTCCCATCATAACCTATATAATAGAGCATGCTACCAATTATTATGTAACAAGAGGTATAGTGGATGGAAGCCTTTTTTTGATGGTGATTAAGGTTAGGTGGTAAGATGTTATTATGGAGATAATTATAAATTTCATGGCACTAGGGAAGACTAGGATCATGGATTGCACAAATTTGTAAATGAACCATGGGTTGATATGTTGGGAGAATCATATGTTCTATTAGAAAATTCCCTTATAAGACATCTTTAGGGAGACCAATAAGAGAGCCAATAGTGGTTATGGAGTCAATTTATTTATTGCTCCCTCTTGGTACTTATTCAAATGTAATAGTCTAAATTTTTTTCTTCTATTGATATACCAATTGCTTATAAGGGAGTAGTTTTTCATCTTTAGTTTGGAACTAATCATTAACCTGCTTGATTATGAGCTGTGAATCACCAAATACTTATAAATGTTTGATGTTCCATTAGATGGATAGGTGCAGGACAGCTATCAAAGCTTCATATTTTGAAATATTATTGGTGCATGGGAAAGTGAGGTAGAAGGCTTTTATAATAAGGCCATCTTGTGAGGTGACAAGAAGGATGCTTACCCTTGATCCATACATAGTAAAAGATCCAACAAAATATATCTTCCAACCCCTAGATTTTGAAGTATTCATTATAGACTCATCTGTGAAGGTTATTATAAGAATCTCAATCACTAAAAGAGATGATTCTACTAGTTGATCCACTATTAATTATCCTTTAATGGCCTTTTGATTAACATATTCAATATCAAATTCATTGAGTAACATAATCCATTTGGCCATTTTTCTTGTGAGGGATGATTTGGACAGTAGATGTTTGAGAGGATTAACCTTGGTGATGAGGTGGACATGATTGTTAAGCATATAATGCCAAATTTTTTGTGAGGCAAAGACTATGGATAGGCAAGATTTCTCAATGGGAGTATAATTCAGCTCATATGAGATTAAAGTGTGGCTAAGGTAGTAAATTGCTTACTCCTTTCACTCATCATTATGTTGTGAAAGTAAGGCACCTATCACACATGGAATTACAAATATATAAGAACAAAGGCCTTCCTATGATAGGGGGTGATAACATAGGTGGGTTTGTCAAGTACTACTTGAGATTATTGAAGGCCCGTTGGCACTCAGAGTTCTAATTAAAAGTGGTTTCCTTTTTTAAGATATGAGTGAAATGGTGACATTTTTCCATGAGCTAAGAGATTAATCATTGAATGGATTTCAACTTTCCCTAAAGACTCCTAAGTTGCTTTATATCTTGAGGAGGAGGCATTTCCATAATTGCTTTAACTTGAGTCAGGTCCATTTCTATGCCTCTCCTGAAAACTATGAATCCTAATAAATTTACTAGGGTAACACCAAATACATATTTCTTGGTATTTAATATAACTTTATAATCGCACATCCATTCAAAGATTCTTCTTAATACTACATGATGTTCTGATCTGAGTCGAGACTTCCCCAAGATATTGTCCACATAATATTCAACTATATCATGCGTCATGTTATGAAATATAATAGTCATGGACTATTGATAAGTTGTACTAGCATTTTTTAGGCCAAAGGGCATGAATTGATAATAGAAGGTCTCCCATAGAGTGATGAAGGATATTTTGGTTTGATCGTTGGGTGTGATTTTGATTTGATTATAGCCCAAAAAGCCATCCATGAGATATAACATTTTATAGCCTGCTATTGAATCCATGATCATATCAATATTCAGGTGAGGGAATTCATCTTTGGTACATGCCTTATTAATGTCTCATAAGTTCATTAAAGTCCAAATTCATCCTTATGGCTTAGCCATAGGAATAATATTAGAGATCTAATTAGAATAGTCAATGGGTTAGATGAAGCCTGCTTCCAAGAATTTGTATAGCTCCTCCTTCACTAATAAGAACATTTTTGGGTGCATTTTTCATAATTTTTTTATTAACTGGTTTAGAATTAGGATGTACAACCAAATGATGTAATACTAAGGAAGGTTCAAGACCAAGCATGTTAGAATAACACCATGCAAAAACATATATGAACTCTTTAAGCATCTCAATAATAATTTGATGCTCCTTAGGTGTTAGAGTTGCCCCCAATTTAATGATTTTGGGATTTTATTTAGTCTCAATGTTAATGTCAATCACCTCTTCAATGAGAGAGGGTTATTGATATTGGAGATAAGGGGGTATTGAATGATTTGGGATATATGAAGTGAAACCATCTAGGAAATCTATATCTATTTTAGTATAGTCTTCAAATTTAGCTAAATAATGTGGAAATTATTTCAGATTTTGAGGTGGTTCTTCTTCTTCTTCTTCTGACTACTCTTCTTCACTTTGGTTAAGGGGATGTTTTTCCCCAAAATAATCTGACTTACAAAGATCAATATAAAATCCTTTCTTATGGTCATCAAAAGGCATAAATTCTTGAGCTCCCAAAAATTCTAGAATTGCCTCATCATTTTGAAATGCATCAAAGGATGGGTCCTAATGTTGATCCAAATAAATTAAAGAGAGATATGTTGATAGTGGAAATGGTGGTGTCAGGGAAAATGTTCATGGTAGCAAGCTCCTCAAAACAACTATAAATGGAACTTGTCTCGATGTCTTCATTAGATAGAGACTCCTTGGGGATTGAAGTAGTATTCATAATAATATTGTTTAAGTCATCATCAAATAGTTTTACCTTAAACTAATATATTATGGATGTTCTTGAACTGATATGGGTTTGATCCTACCTCATTCATGTCTCCCTAGTCCTTTTCCTTGATAATGCATATTCTATGACATTTTCTAGACATAGGAGTATCGATTTATAGGAGATGTGAGGGCCTCATCTTTTGGACTAAGCTATGATTCATTTGATTCATCAATATATTATTTTTACAATAATATTTTACTATAAAAGTTCATTGGTCCAAATTAATACTTGATAGGATTGTCCTTCCACATAGTTAGGGATCTGTAATTATGAGGGGAAAGAGGTAAATCACTACAAAAAAGGTTTTATATTCATATTATCTACAAACCATGGATGTGATTTTTAAATGAGTGACTTTATGTAGTGGATCTAAAGTAGGTTCAAGTTTGTTAGGGCATATATACTTAGCAGTTATTAGGATTAAAATGGAATTGTTTGTACTAAGACAATGATGTGATTGGGACAAATCCATTTGGAAAATATGAAAATGATTAATTTCCCCATGAATGGTGACCTCCATGCCTAAGTGGAGGAATTTTAGACATTGATGTAGGGTAGATGGGACAAGTTTCATCTCATGGATCCAGGGTTGACCTAGCAACATATTATAGGGTAAATCAACATCCACAACATGAATTAAGGTTTGATGTACTACAAGTCCCACGATAATGGGAAGGTAGATAGTACTCATAGACATATATTCATTGTCATCATACACCTTAATAATAATTAGAGTAGGTCCTAAATAAGATTTAGAATAACTTATTTTCTTTAATAAATCTAGAGTACATAAATTTAATGCTGATCCTCTATGTATGAGTACCCAAAGAATGTGATGGTGGGATATGGAGACTTCCATAAATAATGGATAATTATGATGGGGGATAATATGAGGCATGTCCTAGGCACCAAAGGTAATTTTATGAGAAGGGGATAAAAGTTCCACTAATGCCTAGAATTTATTGGTGTTGATATCACTAGGGACCTTGATGTTATTCAAAACTTGATTGAGTATCTCTCGATATAAAGGGGATGTTTTGAGAAGTTCCATTAATGAGATCTAAGTGGATATCTTCTCATGTTCCTAAATTATATCATAAGACTTATCAGAGGATTCTAAAAATTTCTTAGAAATATTCCCCTTTTGAGTAGTAAAGGTGGATGGGTTCTTTGAAGGTGCCTTAGGAAGTATGATTTTGTTGTATCTGGTTGTAACCACATAATTAGTAGTAGCTTAATTTTTAATATGGTACATGATGATGGATTGGGATCTTGGGGGATATGGATTTTGATGGTGTTGACATAGTGATATGACATGGTGTGGTATTTAGTGTGATTGGAAGAGGAGTCCTGACCCTAGTTTCTTGGTGGTTTATTATTTCTCTAATCATGCTTGGGTAGGGGGTCTTGATAAATGGTAAAATTCTCATTCTTATATTTATTTGAATTACTCTCCCCTTATATTTCAATATCACCTCTTCCAATTAGGTCATGAATATAGTTTTTAATTGCATGCACCTTTTGGTGTCATGATACAAAATTAATCTTCATGGTACCAATATAGTCAAGGTTGATGATCATCCAAAGGTGAAATTTTAGGAAGAATGATCATGTTAGTAGAAATTAATTATTCAAGGACCATTTCAATGGGTACTCTTATGCTTGTGAGATGTCTTTTCCTAGTTTAAGGTTTTAGATTGCCTCATGGCACTCTAGTAGAAGAGACATTCTATTGATCTATGGGGTTCCTATTTTACACTATTTGAATATGTTTCTATTTGGAATTAGTAACCCCATTTCCCATAACATTCTTATTTTTGTTGAAGATTTTTGACTTTCCTAAAAAGGAGTTATCTTGATTTTGATAATGTTCATTTTGGGAGTATAGTTTGATTGTTCCTTTCTCAATAAGTGTTCTTTAAATTTTCATCCCCTTCTCAATAATTTCATCAAAAATTTTAGCACATTGGATTTTTGGTTGATATTTGAACTTAGCATTAAGGTTATCAACAAATATTTTGGCTAATTCCTTTTTAGGTATCATACATTGAAGACATCTCGATAAGCTTCTCCATCATTGCAAGAAAGATGACAATCCTTCCCCACTTCTCTATTTAGTGTTATATCTTTGTATGATGGAGACATCATGTTCAATATTAAATGAAAAATATCTTAAAAATTGTTTAGTTAATTCCCCAAATATAGATATAAAACCTTTTGGTAGGTGCATGAACCATTCTAGGTTTGGTATAATAGGATTTTTGGGAAGAGTCTTAATAGATAGACATATTCATATGTTACTTCATGACAAGCCACATAAAAATCTTGTACATGGTCCCAAGGATCACCTTTCCCTCTATATTTTTCAAATTTAGGCACTTGATGTTGGGTGGAAAAGGTATTTACAATACGCTCATGTCCAAGGGAGAAGAGCAAATATATTCATACTTATATTTCATTGCTTGTGATCATGGCTTAATTTGTTGGAGAGTCTCCTTCATCACTTTCCATTCTTGTGAAAATATGGGGTCTCTAAGGGGATTGGTGGTTTGATCATGAATATTATGGGGTTTATTGGTGTTATGAGAATTTTTTGTGGGAATTATGGTCATTAATTTTGTGCATGGAATAAAAGATTTATTTATTATGTAATTTGGTCTAGTCGATCCTGTAAGACACTTTTCCTCTTGTTAACCTCAATACGGTTATGCCAAATGGGTGTAGGGCATTATTATTCTTTAAATTATTAGTACACACCTTCCTCTTCTTTGGATATTTGATTAGTATGGGTATTCTAACATGGTGCATTAGGACAGGTGGAGGGATGAACTATGTGTTATAAAAGGCTACAGTCAAATTTTGAGGGTAATGTACCCCCTATTTCAATGGCTCAAGAATAGCTTGATCACAGTTTTCATAGAGTTACATGTCAGTTAAATTCCTAACCTCATCACTATGGAGAGGATTTAATCATTCATCTTCTCCTCTAGGGGTATGAATATCATTATGTGTATCATCATGATCCTGAGTTGGATCACCTAAATTCCCCAATAGATCATTGTCTTGGTTGGAAGCATGTCCTATCCTAAGTTGGGAATGGGTATGATCACCATTTTGGATGAGGAAAAGATATATGTGATGTGTAAGTTTTGAATACTAACTTAGTCTATAAATCAAATCTACTAGTGGTAAAAAAAGATGATGTGGTGATTTGAATTATCAAAAGACAAAGCCTTGTAAGAGTCCAATCTAGTAAGAATGAAAAGGGAGTGATGGGATTAAATACCTTTTATACTAGAAAAATGGAGATTGGATGGGTGCTAGGTATGAAAAGGAATTTGATAGAAATAAGTGATGAGTGCTAGATTAGAATCTTGATAAGAATATTTATTGTTGATAATACCTAGTCTAAGGATGATAGTGAGGATAAAAGGGATGGCTGACCAATAGAACTTGATTCCAAGACTACATATAGTATTCAAGGGTGATGGGTATATATGAGATGGATGTAGTATGGGAGATATAAGATATAGGGTGGATATTAGGTGTATATAAAATATAGGGTAGATATGAGATGTTTGGGAGATATAAGATGGATAAGATGGAAGATATAAGATGGATTATTGAGGTTACTTAGGGTAGGAATTACAATGGATGTTTTTAGGATGGATATGATGGGTATGTAAGATGGGTACTAAATGGGTGAAAATATAAGACATATAGTAGATTATGTCTAGGATGGGAGTGGAAAATGTGGGATGAGTGGTCAATACAAGATGAGTAGATGATATAGGATGGATTTGGTTTAAAATTAGTGGGATGGATAGAGGTTATAATATGGGTATTAGACTAGATGGAAGATAAGAGATTAGGGTGAGGGTAAGATATGAGATGAGTGTAAGATGTTAGATGGTTGTGGTTTGTGAGGATGAGATGGATATGGGATATAAGAATGGAATTGCCATACGGGTATCTAAGATGTCAAAACAGAAGGGTGTGGCTGATTTAGCTTATAAATAACACAGGTCTAACACAACACTCAAAAAACACACAATGACAAGAATTAAGTTAGTAAATTGAAAAAGGTGTGTAACCCAATGCTCAAACCATATAAAAGCTTCACAAGTGAGGTTGTAGGCTAGTGACCTATTACAGAATTACCAAACCCTCTTGACCCCATCTGTACTTAACAACTTCTTAGGAGTTTATCCTACCTCCTATAGTGAAATTCCTATTATAGTTGAAAGGTCATATGCTAAGTTTTCACAAGGGTTTCTAGGGGATTCCTAGATATACATGAAGGTATAGTGGAGTCCAAGTCCACATAGGATGTTTTCTAACCACCATGCATATTGGAGATTAACTGCCTCTCACTCCATGGAACCCTTTATGGGGAATTCCACTTAGGCACTTAATGATAGCTCTCTTAATTTTTATACTCTACTAGAACATGGAATTTGGTCTAGTGCATGGTGATTAAATACACATCACCAACCCATAATTTATAATCATTTGTGTGGGGTTAAACTCTATGTTACATGCTATCATAAACTCAGGAGGGGTAACAAACATGTAAGCATAATTAATTTTTACCAACTAATTAGCTACGTGAGAAAAATACAAGTATGTACATGAAATAAAACTAAATAATATATTTTTAACACCCCTCCTACAATAAAAAAGGTTAGAAAACAAAATGGGGTGCCTTGGTCTTAAGGGGTCCTGCACCAAAGGGGTTAGTAGTTTAACTTTCTACAAAACCATAGCTCCCTACAAAAGCACATTTACACAGTGAAAAATGACAACCAAAAATAATAAAATCAAAACTCTAAAACAAAATCACAGATTGTGAGTTATGATCTTGTAATAATTAACCAACCATGATAGTTACCATGCAAAATCATGAGTATTAGGAAAAACTATAATTACAAATGCAATATCATAATTCTCAAAAAATTTCAATCTACATTTTTGTAATTAAGTGAAAATTTATAAAATATGCCTAATGCAGATAGATACTAATGAGATGACTTAAGTTTAAAAATATTATAAACAAATAGTTCAACTTAAAAAAGTCTTTTAGCCATGAATTTATGATAATTTACAGACTGAGGCTAAATTTATTATAGTCACAAATGATATATATTATGATATCTAATAGAATGAGGAAGTATGTGATTATAATGATTTAGCCAAAAGATGAGTCAAATATCTAAAGATGGACCTCATTTATATAAAAATGTAAAATCACTACTTATGATGCAAAATTGTAGATGATAGAACAAAAATGCAAATCCAAGACTTATGGTATTGCAGTGGGGTCATATGAGGTTAATAATGAGGTGTTTTGGTATTTTCATTGATTTTAATATTATACCTATTGGTCCTACACACACACAACAAAATTTATAGTATCCTTTGCAACCATAGAGTTAGTAAAAATAACTATATTCCAAAATGTTTAGGATGAACAAGAGATAGCTTTGGATTATTTAAGGATGATTTATGATTGTCTAATAGACACTAGTCAATCCTTATAAGAAACTAATAGGTTGGACTTCACCATTTTAGGCAAGAAAGGAAAAACTATGATTCTAGAAGATAATACCATAGTTACCAAGTTAATATTGCTAATATGAAAGTTGTGATTTTGTAGTTTAGGCACCAATAGTTAAGGCATGATTAATTCCTCTTTTTCCTTGTATAGTAAAAACCAAAATAACCCCCAAGCAACACAAATAGAATCCTAAAAACTTGAAAAAAAAGATACCATCATATAATAAACAAGGATAATATGCAAACTAGAACTTTGGTAAAACTACGATTCTAACTGTAAGATCAATATTACCAGGGCAAATCCACTACTTTGAAAGTCACTATTGTTGATCGAATTTGACCCTACAGGTCAAATTGGGACCCATATAGGATTTTTTTTATCATTATAGGTTTATTATGGTTTTAATGCTATGTAATGGGTTGTATTATAGGTTAATTAATGTCATTTAATTCCATATTATCCTTGGTCATTAGTCTTCTTAGTAAATATGTCCTTTTGAGTCATTTTGAAGGTCAAAATTGAGCATTTAATGACTTGAAAAGATTCATAGGGAAATTTGAAGGTTCTTAAAGGTAATTTCATTTACCATGTGTCCTCATATGTCTTAATCAACCATTTTTAATTGAAAAGTGGTAGGTTCATAAGAAAAAGGGAAGCTTTCTTGAAGAAAAGAGGAGTTTTCCTGAGTTGTATGGACTTCTATAGTTGGGGAAATTTTATGAGTGTCCCTTGGTATCCAAAAAACTTTTTTTAGTAATAATATTGATTAGAAACATAAAAAAATGAAGAAAACTACCTATCTCTCCTTTTACTAGGCTTGGTAAGTAAAAGCAGTCTTCAGGGTTATAATTGGTAGGTCGGCATGAGAGGTTTCAAGAAAAATGATCTTGGGGGTATATTCTAAACTAATTTATATTAAATTTGACATTTTTTAGTAGAGGAATGGTGTCCTATGATTTATGAACCATTATTAAGAATTTAGACTATCTAGTTTGCCTACTAATATGTGTGCCCTATGGGTTTTGCTTTGTTTTGGGTAAATCCATAAAAGTCACCTATTTTTGTTGTTTATAGATGATGATTAATCCATATTAAAATGTTACCCATGCTTGGTTTCATGTTTTATGGTGTTTTGATGGGCAAATAATCTCAAGTTTGTAGACTGCTCTCATTTGGGATGATAGGCCAATTTTCCACCATTTTAATATCCTCATTCTTTGTCAGTGATTTTAGGGGGTGGAAATAAGTCCATTTTAATGTTTTCCATGTTTTATTAACCCCTTAAATTTTATAGTCTAATTATCCATTCATTTATTCATGAAGGTACAGTCATAAGTCACCATATAATCAATTTTCTATATGACTATCTACCAATCATCTAGGTGCCTTCAAGGAGGTTCAACGTTGAAAATGAAGTGTGAAACTTGTCTTGATATTGGAAAAATATTGATATTTCATCTAAAATCCATTTAATGGAGATCATTTCACTATATAGGCATTTTCCTTGAAGACATTATTCCAATATGCTCATTGCCTACAAGTATCTCAAAATGCACATGTAGATATCCTCATTGAAGCTAATCATATTGAAAAAGAGGTGTTTGAGCTAAGAAAGGTTTTAATAATGAGGAAAGGCTACTTGTAACTTTTGGAGAAGGAAAAAACACCATTGAATATCACAAATTATGCAGATTGTTTGAGGATTCCTTACTACCTGTATGTGGGAATGCCTACCTATAGGTCATAACACAAAGAGTAGAGGTACTTGTATAGAGAACATGAGATTGGTTGAAAATATTTTTGATGACCTAGAATGTGGTGAAGCATAAAAAACCTATTTGGAATGCTAGCTTGGTGTGTGAGACAGAGAGACATGATCAAATGGTGTAATGACTATTTTTAGGGATTAAGTCTCTAAAAACACAAAATAGAGAACCTAAGCATTTTTCCAAAGCTTCATAATAGGGGTGAATTTTTTTTTGGAGAATATAAATGAGCATTAATAATAGCATATACATAGAGAAAGAGATATGAAAAAGTTTAAGGATAGATGACTAGTATAGGTCAATTTTTGAAAGGCTTAAAGTTGCCAACTTATGCACTATTTCCCTTCATTAACATCTATAGGTTTTTGAACCTCAAAGGAGCCCCACTTCCCAAGATGGAAATTAAAAGAATATAATCATTTTTGAAGAGTCCTACCATGTTTTAAAAGGCACATGAATGATTTTGAATATGCATAAAGTGAAAGTTAATGATTAGATGATCATCTACAAGTGTATGGCACTCAGAAAAGGCCACTTATAGCCTGCCTATAGGTGCTCATAGAGCCTTTAAAGTGAACTTGTAGGATAATGAAAATATAAACATAAAAATTTACTATAAAATTTGGTATAATATCTCAAAATTTCTCCAAAGGAACATGATTCATTTTCCAATGTTGAATTCATACCTACAGGGTCCAAAAGCCATACACAATCAATCTTAGTTAACTATAGGTGACAGTAAACTAAGGTAAGGAGTTAAAGTGATGACCAATGACTAAAGAAGGGAAATAATCACATTATAATTTGGAATAGGTATAAAAATGACTTTAAAATATTTGAATTGTTCTCAAAATATCATGACATGTATCCCAAGGAGAAATCATACCTACAAGCTTCTTTTGTCTTAGTACTATCCATTTTACTTCCCTCTATGTAGACAATGTCATAAAGCATGGCATATAAGTGTTTGTGTTACATGAAATCAAGGTGAAAAATTAACCCAATCATTGATAAATCACCATGGAATATTCAATAATATTTATATATATTGTCTCAATCCTAAACCCATCAAGCATCACTTATAGGAACAGTGCCCAGCCATGAGAGAAATAGTCAAGAAATACACTTTGTTTGAGATCCTAAGGTGTGAGGTGGATAATATAATACATGAATTTAATCTTTGAAATATAATTGGAATATTAGACATTGTATTTACATCCTAATTCATCAAATTCACACCTATAAGGGTCATTCTTGATGGAGCAAAATAGGAAATACAATCAGGTAAATATCACACTTAGTCCTAACCAGTCAAAGTAGAGAAGTGTGTGAGAGGTTGGAGAGATAAATGGATAATGGAGCACATGCATAATGATAATTAAAACCTATATAGTATATTATAATTAAAAAACAATAAAATTAAATCTCTAAATAAGTAGTGTACAGTTCACATCAATAAACCTTGCATAGTCTACCTACATACAGTTTGTCTTGGATTTTTTAGGAGTTGGAAGGGTAAGAGACCTAACCCAAGGTTGAAAATTTGTGTAGAGTTTCTATAAAACATGGATATGATCATAAAATATTTGGTTATTTTGGGAAAATATGGTAATTTCCCTTTATTTTATCTTAGATAGAGGGCACTGCCCTTAGGCACAAAACTTACAATCTTGGAAAGATTGGTGAAATGGATGGACCAGGAGATGTTTAGACCCTTTAAGAAGATTTTAAAAGTTTGATAACATTTATACCAACATTATAAAAAATAATATATGATAAAACTTGGTAGGTAGGTCTAAACCCACAAAGGTTACAAGTAGACCTGTTAAGCATGAAGAGGCCTAGTGCCTAAATAGGAGGTAACTTAAACTTATCCATAACTATGATTTATAACATATTGGAACATGATAATAGGGTCATAATAAATTTTATAAATTTTATGGAATGCAAATAATATCAGTTGGATGGCCTAAAACACACAAGTGTAGGTAGGCCTACTGGGCAAGGTTTAGGCCTATAAGCCAAATGAAGAGTCACTTCTAATTTTCACATGAAATGAGAATTATAGTATATCATAGAATGTTTTTGGGGGAGTTTTAGATGTGGTAAATGTATTTAAATTCATATAAATCATAATCTAGTCCATTTTTGAGGTGAAAACCCACTCAAGCTTGCATGAAAGGGAAGGAGAAGTTTGATAAGGTGATTTCAAGTGCTCATACCTCTCTTGATGTATTGCATAGGGATATAAGGGGTTATGGGAAGTTGATAAAGATATTGAAATATTTTCTAGTGTAATTTTTTGGTAGATCCAACATTCCATTTTTATGAACATACTGTAAGAGTCAAAACTGATCAAAACCCTTGCAAACCCTTGTTAATGACCTGATTGGGAAGATGAAGCTAGAAAGCTAATCTAATGGAAAAATTTGACCAAGATGATGATTGGAATTTTATAATACTCTCTCAATCTCCTCCCTATCATTTTGAGTTGTACAAACTAATATAGATATGGTATAACATAGGGTACTTTTGACTATTTTGTGCATTGTAGAGATTATAGGAACATTCAAGAGATGAAATAAAGTTTGGGGGGAATCTCAAGACTTTTAATAACTCAATATGGTAATTTATTTTTTCATCAAAACTTATAAGTGCCTCAAATAGCTACTTCATCTTAGCTAGTCAAAACTAGCATAGTGAACAAACTAGTGAGAAGGGTGGAAAACTTCAAGTGGAGTGATTTTAAGGTGTGATTGATGATTACAATTCCATGGATGGTATTAAAAATTGTCATACAATCCATCCCATGGATTTTCATGGAAAACTAATTCCTTTTTGGAGGCCAAGTGTGCAGGGTACATGAAAGAAAAGTTGTTTGGACTATAGATGATGATGGCTCATTTCTAAATGATTTTATATGACCAAGCCTAAAAATAATTCATGGAGAGGAATGTATTAAATACTTACCCTTAATTCCAATCATTAGACCTACCCCTAATTAGATTTGGGATGTTAAAATAGGTCCAAATAATGAAGGTAGTTTTTAACCCAAAATGAGGAGTTTCATGCCACTTTACAAGCATTTCATGCCTTTTATGGACACTTGTATTTCCTGGAATTACATGGTTCATACATCATCGTCTTCTCATGTACAAGTATCTCATTTATTTAGATTGATAATTTTCCCTGTGATCCTTGGAGTTTATCTTCTTCTTCTCTCTCTCAAGTTCTATAAGAGTTGTCATTTTGGCCTTTGTAATCTAATACCACACAATGTATGGTGAAGCCCTACTGGTTTTGAAATTTTTCTTGACTTATACAATAATTAAAATCTATTTTGAGTTCATATATCATCTTGTAAAAGGTGTGAATATATTTATAGTGAATGGTTAAGAGATATTTACTTATCCTTGTTTTCTCTCAATCCTTTCATGTTTGATGAAAGTGATTACATGCCTAATAGGTGATATGAAGTGTTGTTAAGTGTATGGACATGTTGTTAAGTGTACAAGGAAGTCTTAAAATCTGAAAAATGATCTATTTTTCCACTTACCTTGGATAGTCTTCATGCATGTCACCTTCATATTTAAATACTAATGTTAGTGCATTGTAAGACTCTAAGACTAGTGTTGTATGCCTTGTCTCAAAAGTGATGGATTATAATAGTAGTATGGTAAACATCTTGGTGAATCACCCCCTATAGTTGGTTTCATTTCATGAAAAATATAACCCTTTTCCCCACAAACAATCAGTTAGTATAGGTGAAAGCATTTCAAGGTATATCTAGGGAGCTAGCCTTTCATTCTAGAGATTCATCTCACCAAATTGATTTCCCACATCAAGTGATATGTTTCCATTGTGACAATTAGATGAGGAGAGCTAATTAATCTCCTCAAATGGTGAAAATCCAAGTGATAAATTTTTTTGGCACACCTCATGGGACTCTTAGTCTAAGAGGTTGAAAGGTTTCTAGTGTTGTCTTTCAATAATCCACCTTTAGAGGCATCTATCTAAGCATAAATGGTGAATCCAAGATTACATTAGATGGTCAAGTAGCCCAATTATTCCCTTTTAATATTGTTGATGATCAATCCTTGTGTTATTGCTTCCTAATGAAGTTTCATGGTAGAGTTTGGTGTTGAGTATTGTTTTACACAAGTTGGTAAGGTTTATCAAGCTTATAGAACTCATTATTAGCCTTGGTATGATCCTTACCATCCTAATCATGGGCCTGATGTAGCTCATAACAAGGTTGGTTATGGGGTTGATAAGGATTATGCTAAGGCTGGTAAGGATCATATTAGAGCTAGTAATATTACTATTCATGAAGGTTATGATGCTAATAAAAAAGAATATGAAGATTTGTGGTAGCCTTACAACCCTTCATTTACTTATACATATGGACAACATGTTGTTATACAACCCTTATGTGATATGTTACCAATAAATCTATCCAGAAACACCTCTCTATTAGTTCCAATATGATCCCTATAACTCATACTATGATGTCTATCAGCCTCAAGAGTACTCCTATGAGTCTTGTCATATGAAATCAGATGATTATATGGATTATACACAAAGACATTATTGGCAAGATGCAACTCCTACTTATGTAGGTGTTTCTCCTTCTAATCAGCTCAAAAATTCACTTCCATATGAGCTTACTAGTGATTTTCTCTTTTCCAAAGCCATTCATAAGCCTTCTCCTTCATCCCACACTCCATATGCAACTTATCAACCTTATAATACACCTCATATTCCATCTCCTTCACATGAGCCTATTCATAAAATTTCCACCTCACCCCTTCTTGAGGAAGATCCTATCTTGAGAGAAGCAAGTGAAGAAGAGCAAATTCAATTCATGGTTGATCAAGAGGATCTCATGAGTTACTATGAGGAAAAGATCATCATAGGGACTCCCCTCTGTGAAAAAAAGAACAATCCAAAATATTTTGCCTCCATATTTTAAGGGATGTGTGTCCATGAAGCTGAATCTAATGCCTCTATTTTTGAGGGGATATGTATTCATGAGTAATGTGGCCGAGACTTAGAGAAGGAGGTGTTTTAAGAAGACTTTATGTCTGATCATGAAGTTATAGATGACCATCTCAAGCATGAAGTAGAGTGTACTATCAAGAATGAAGGTAAAATAACTCATCAATAAGTGGAAGTCCTAAGAAAGTCTCATGAGACCAAGGAAGAGGAAATAACCATTAAAGATGACATTCATGATGAAGAACATTTGTGGTAGAAGTTTAATATCATATACAAGGAATTTGATAGGTTGGGTAAAGTTTTTTCTTCTCCAAAATATTGCATAGCTAATGAAAAGTTTTCTAATGAATATAAGCATGATATTGAGTGTTCAATCAAACATAAATATGAAGTTCACTCTATTGGTCAAGAACCTACTGTCATGAAGTCATTTGACAATGCTAGTGTACAAGAATAAATGGACATGGATAATCAGGGCAAGGATAAAAAGATTGTCATATTATCAAGATTACACATCAAAGGCTAAGTACATGAGAATATTGATACTTTTTAGATGAAATAAGATTTAATTTTCATAGATAACCTATATGGAGATACTTGGTTTTCATTGAATATCATGCTAATGAAGTTGGCAAACACCATAAAGAAGATGGAGGCATCATTGCTAAAGGATAAAAGGCTACATGTCTCAATAAATACTTCATGTCATCAAGCAAGGAAGGTTATAAAATTCCCTTTTAATCTAGGAGAGATTTTTTTTATCTTAGGTTAGTTTTTAAGTTAGTTGTTTAGTTTGGTGTGTGTGTTCCATAAGTGCTCATGAAGCACAATTGTGTTTTGCTTAGTTTCTTGTCTTGTGCGTTTCTTCTTGTTGGTTTGTCCTTGTGTTTTGTGTGTTTTTAAAGGAAATGTGTGTGTCAAAATTCATGTACATGTGACTCCATATATCTATGGATTGATAAGGCTATTGGCCTAGTTTGTATAATAGGCATACTACCCCTATGAGTCAATAATTTGTTGACCAAATTTGACCCTATAGGTCAAGTTGGGACCCCTATAGGAATTTTTTTTATATTTATAGGTTTATTATGGGTATAATTATATTTCATGGGGTGTATTATAGGTAATTGATGTCGTTTAATGTCATATTATCCTTGGTCACTAGTCATATTATTAAATATGTCCTTTTGAGTCATTTTGAGGGTCAAAATTGAAAATTTAATGACTTTTATAGATTAATATGGAAATTTGAAGGTTAAAATATGTGATGTAAAATCCAATGTGTCCTCATACATCTTAATAAATTGTTTATAACTGAAAAGTGGTAGGTTCCTAGGAAAAAGGGTAGTTGTTTTAAAAAAAAGAGGAGTTTTCTTGAGTTGTATAGACTTGTACAAACTTATAAACTTGGGGACATTTAAAGAGTATACCTTAGTCTCCCACACACTTTTTTTAGGGATAATTTTGATCATAAACTTCAAAAAATGAATAAAAATTCTTATCTCTCCTTCTATTAGGCTTGGCAAGCGAAAGTAGTCTTTAGGTTTATACTTGGTATGGTCAACATGAGAGGTTTCAAGGAAAATGATCTTGGGTGTGTATTAAAAAATAAATAATATTCCATTTTATTTTTGGTTATAAATTAATGGTGTCTTTTTCTTTACAAACCATTCCTAAGAAGTTAGACTATCTAGTTTGCCTACTAATCTATGCACCTTATAGGTTTTGCCTTATTTTGGGTGAATCCATATAATTCACCTAGTGATGTTGTTTCCATATGAATCTTACTCCATCATATAATGGTCCCAATTCTTGGTTTCATGTTTAAAGGTGTTGTGATGTGAAAATCATCTCAAGTTTGCAAATTGGTCTCATTTAGTATGATAGGTTAGTTTTTCACCTTTTTCAGATCCTCATGCTTTGTTAGTGATTCCAAGGGGTGTAAATAATTAAATTTTAATGTTTTCCATATTATATTAACCCCTTACCTTTCTAGTCTCATTATCCAAAAGAATTTATTCATAAAGGTGCTGTCATAAGTCACCATACAGTCAGTCTACTATATGACTATCATACCGGTCAGCTAGGTGCCTTCAAGGGGGTTAAACGTTGACAATGAAGTGTGAAACTTGTATTGATCTTGGAAAAATATTGATGTTTAATATAAACACAATTTAATGGATATCATTTGACTATGCAAGCAATTTCCTTGAATACATGATTCCAATCTGCTCAATGCCTGCAAGTATCTCGGAATACACATTAGATTTCCTCATTAAAGCTAATCATATTGAAAAAGAGGTGATTGAGCTAAGTAAGGTTTTGATAATGAGGAAAGGATACTTGTAAATTTTAGAGGAGGCACAAACACCATTGAATATCATAAATTATGCATACTGCTTGAAGATCCCTTACTACCTACATGTGGGAATGCCTACCTACAGGTCATAACATAGAGAGCAAAGGTACTTTTATGGAGAACATGAGATTGGTTGAAATTTTTTTTGGTGACCTAGCACGTAGTGAAACATAATAGACCTATTTATAGTGATATCTTGGAATGTGATATAGAGAGACATGATCAAATGGTGTAATGACTGCTTTCAAGAATTAAGTCTCTAAAAACACAAAATTGAGAACCTAAGAATTTCACCAAAGCTTCATAATAGGGTTGTAATTTGTTTTGGAGCATATAAATTATCATTCCTGGTAGCCTCCATATAGAGAAAGAGATATGAAAAATTTTAATGGTAGATGACTAGTAGAGGTTAGTTATTGAAAGGCTTAAAGTTGCCAACTTATGCATTATTTCCCTTCATTAACATCTATAGGTTTTTGAACCTCAAAGGATCCCCACTTCCAAAGATGGAAATGACAATAATATCATCATGTTTGAAGAGTCATACCAAGTTTTAAAAGGAACATTATTGATCTAGAAGAGGAATAAAGTGAAATGTAATGATCATATGATCATCTACATGTGTATGGCACTCAGAAAAGGCCACCTACAACCTGCTTGTAGGTGCTCATAGAGCCTTTCAAGTGAAATTGTAGGATAATGAACCTATAAAAATAAAAAATATGATAGTAAAGGTTGGAATAATATCTCAAAGGTTATCCAAAGGAACATGGTTCATTTTACAATTTTGAATTCATACCTATAGGGTCCAAAAGCCATACATAGTCAGTCTTAGTTAATTATAGGTGACAGTAAACTGAGGCAAGGAGTTGAAGTGATGACCAAGGAATTAAGAAGGTAAATACTCATGTTATACTTTGTAATAGGTATCCAAATGAATTCAAAATATCTCAAGGGTTCTCAAAAGAGCATGACACATATCCCAAGGTGAAATCATACATATAAGCTTTTTTTATCTTAGTATTGTCCATTTTACTTCCTTGTATGCAGATAGTGTCATGAAACATGGAATTTAAGTGTTTATGTTGCATGAAATCAAGGTGAAAAAGGAATGAAATAATTTATAAATCACCATTTAAGATTCAGTAAGAGTTATTGATATTGTCTTAAACCTAAACCCATCAAGCATCACATACAGGAATAATGCCCATCCATGAGAGACACAATTAGGAAATACACTTTATTTTGAGAGCCTAAGGTGTGAGGTGGATAAGATAATACATGAATTTAATCTTGTAAATATATAGGTAATCTTATAAATTGTATTTAAATCCGAATTTAACAAATGCACACCTAAAAGGATCATTCTTGAGGGAGCAAAATAAGAAATATAGTCAGGTAAAGATCACACTCAATCCTAACTAGTCAAAGTGGAGGAGTGTGTGAGAGGTTGGAGAGATAAATGGATAATGGATAACATACATCATGATCATGATAGCTTATATAGGCTTTTATCAGTACAAAATAAGCAAGGGAAATATCTAAATAAGTAACATATAATCCACACCAACAAACCCTACATAGATGAGGATTTGGAAGGGTAAGAGACCTAACCAAGGGTTGAAACTTTGTGTAGATTGTATATAAAATTTTTAGAGGATAATAAAATATTTGGTTATTCTAGGCAAATAGGGGAAGTGCCCTCTATTTTGTCTCAGATAGAGGGCACTCCCCTTAGGCATAAAACTTGCAATCTTGGAAAAAATGGTGAAATGGATGGACCAAGAGATGTTTAAACCCTTAAGGTATATTTGGAAATTTGTATTTAATTAATAAAAAAATGATAAACCAATCATAGAGGATAAAACCTAGTAGGGAGGTCTAAACCCACAAAGCTTACAAATAGGCTTGTTAAGCATGGAGAGGCCTAGTGCCCAAATTGGAGGTCACTTACACTTCTAGATCTAGGTATGATTTATAACCTATTGAAACATGATAATAGGGTAATAAAAGAGGTGATAAATTTTTTTAATAAAAATAATCTTAGTTGGATGGCCTAAACCAAAAGAGTGTAGGTAGGCCTACTAGGTAAGGTTTAGGTCTAGAAGCCAAATGAAGAGTCACTTCTATTTTTCACATGAGGTGATCATTATAGCCTATTAGATCATGTTTATGTGGGAATTTTAGATGTTTTAAAGTTATTGGTACGTAGATAAATCATAAGATAGTCCATTTTTAGCTCAAAACCCACTTAAGATTATAGGAAAGGGAAGGAGAAGTTCTATAAGGTGAATTCAAGTGCTCATATCTCTCTTGATGTTTTTCATGGGGATATAAAGAGTTAAGAAAAGTTGATAAAGGTATTGAAATATGTTTCAGTGGAAGTTTTTGGCAGATACAATAGTCCATTTTTATGAACAAAGTGTAAAAGTCAAAACTGCTCAAAACCCTTGCTAATGACCCGATTGGGAAGATGAAGCTAGAAAGCTACTCTAATGAACTAGTTTGACTAGGATGATGATTTGAACTTGAAGAGGACTCTCTCAAGATCCTCTCCACCCTTTTGAGCTATACATACTTGTATAGATAGGGTATAAAATATGGTACTTTTGACTATTTTATGCATTATGCATATTCTAAGAACATTTAAGAGATGCAATCAAGTTTGGGAGGAAGCTCAAGAATTTTAATAGCTCAAGGGTGTAGGGGTTTAGGAATAACTAATAATAGGGTGGTAGATGGGTAGGAAGAATAAATTGTATTTTTAAATTGGCAAGTGGCTTAGGGAGTAGGTTAGTAGGTAAATGGTTTTCGGTAGTAGATTAAGAAGGTATTAATTGGTCATGGGGTGGAATAAGGTTTTTAGGATGCAGTAAATGGGATATGGGACAATGGGGTATTAGTTAAATTAGCTATGAAATGTAGTTATAGATTAAAGTAGTGGAATTAGTGTAATTGGTAGGGTGAACAGATTTTAGTGCATACTATAAAAATAATAATAATAATAATAATAATAATAATAATAATAATAATAATAATAATAATAATAATAATAATAATAATAATAATACCATCAACAAAATGAATATCAACTACTTTAGTGAGGAAAAAATTACCATCAAATAAAAAAGGTATTAATGTCATTAATTAACCTTATTGACCTCTACTATTTTTTATCTACCACCACATTACCATCATCTAATGTATCACTCAAAACCACATTATATAAATTCCATGTGTTTAATGGATAAAATATACATATCTATACAATATAATTGTGACCATGACAAAAGGTACATGTGCCATTGATTCATTTTATTGACTACCCCCCATTTCGTGTTTGCCACCTATTTACTATCTAGCTAACATATACTTGTTGTAAATTTGCATGCCTTTTAATGTGGTTACACTAACATGTGACACACGTCAAAAGAATGAATATGCAATAATATTCATCCTCCAACATGTAATATAAAATATCGATTGGATACAAATTTTAAGGATCAATCTAATAGGTGTATGTAGAGTAGTTGTATATTTGGCCATACATTGAAAATGACATATGATGCCACCAAATAAAGGTTGTTGTTCTATGAATGGTTTTTTATATTTTTACTAAATTAATGATTAACATTAATAAAAAAATATTAATAAAATAAATGATTTAAAGTTATAAATAGACTACTTTGTGCATGAAAAATAATAATGTGTTGTTCTAAGAGGTGCATGGGCATGAAAATCATTTTATTGGTTTATTATATTTTATAGATTTATGATAATAATTTTAATATCTCAATGGATTATTTTATTGTATTTTTTTTAATTTTTACATGTGAATATATTTTTTGTAAATTTAATAATATTTAGATGCAATTTAAGAACACAAGTTTCCATATTTGTGATAATATTAGAAAAAAAATTAAAAAAATATAATATTAAAATTAGAAAGATATTTTTAATGCCACACCATATTCGATCATATAATTATATGCTCATATGAGTTATATATGCATAAAAAAATGGATTTGTATATGTGCATCATTGTTGCATATGAATTCTATGACCATCAAAACACAATGTTACACTCAAATTAAAAAATTTCATTATTTTTGTTCTACTTTTTCAAATTATTTTTTTGTATGGAATGAAAGTTATAAAATTTATTCATTTAATATATTATTTATCATATACGATAATTAATGTATACTTTAATTAAATTTATATATCATTTATTACATGATAGGTGGTTTTGATTTATTCTTCAATGTATTATTTATTTCAATCTAAATACAAATGCATCTAAGGTGTGCTACTAATTTTTTTCATCAATTTTATTTTATTATTTTCTAACATTTGAATATAGAAATAAAATTCTCACATAAATTTGATATCTTTTAGAGGAAAAAAATTAAAACTGATTATTATAATTTTACATGCAAAAAAAAAACAACAAACCTAATAAAATATTTTTCCTAAAATTAACCAAAAAACTGAATACACTCTCCTACCAACATATACATTTAATATAATCAGACTTTCCTTTTGTACCCAATCCATAATTCATAATCACTTTTGTAAAATGAATATGTTTGGTTTATGTTGCTTCCAACATCTCTCATGCATTTGTATGGTAAGAGGTGATTAAATTAAATCAATGATATTAACACCTAACTATTCATAAATATTTTCCTCTACAAACATTATTAAAATATATATTTTTATTCTTAGTGTAGATGCTTAATTAAGGATTTTTATGTTAAACAAGTCTTGTACACTTGAAAATATATCTCAAAGATCCACCCTTCAATTTGACCTTCCTTGCAACCAAAAGGCTCACATTCACCACCTCACTAAGTCTAATTATTTATTTCTTAGTCCAAACTTGATTATTATGATTGTTTAGATCCCATATAACCATAAAATGCCTAAAATTATGATATATATCATCTAATATTAGTTATAAAACCTTAACAACTTTCCTCCATCCTAGGTAGTTGCATGTAGGGGAGATTAGTAGCATCAATTATATTGTCCCTACTCCAACACAAAAGTCTTTAACCTAAAAACACTCAAATTTACAAATATTTTGATGTGTACATGTTGACCTAAGAATGCCATTAACCCTTCATCAAGGATTATTTCAAAAGAGCTAGTATAAATACAAGTAAAATACTACTTATTATCTATCTAGAAAATATCATATAATCACCTCTCAATATTAGACATACTACTAAATTTCAAAGAACATAACTAGGCTATTCTACCATATTCATTTCTATTTGCATATTAATCATAGGATCATTCATACTACAGGTTTAAAGCACTCAAAAAATAACCATTGAGCCATATTTGTCAAGTTACAAGATAGATCATTACATGAACTTGCATATAACATTTGACACTATTTTTCACACACATACCAACACATTAGGGTGAACTAAACCAGTATGAGGCCCTCCTTATTGGATATGTAGGCAAAAATCATTGAAAAAGGGATCTTTAAGGTCAAATTGACATTATGATCCCACTAACCCATTTTTTGTCAAGGTAACCTAACATAAGGTGGATAGATAGGGTTTGAGTTATAAATAATGATACATAACATGTGCAATATATATATATATATATATATATATATATATATATATATATATATACATATATACATATATACATACATATATACATATATACATACATATATATATACATATATACATATATATATATACATATATGTATATATATATATATATATATATATCTATATATATGTATATATATATATACATACATATATATATATATACATACATATATATATATATATATATGTATATATGTATACATATATATATATATATAGATACATATATACATATATATATATATATACATATATACATATATATATATATCTATATATATGTATATATATATATATATGTATATGTATATATATATATGTATATATGTGTGTATATATATATATATATATATATATATATATATATATATATATATATATATATATATATATATAGAAAAAAGGTGATAAAAAAACCCAAAAAGACCTAGGTGGTCTTATTTTAATACAACAAATATTTTGTACATGATAGTTGTGTCAAGATTTAGATAGGATTGTCGACACAAGTGTTTATAGGTTAACACAAGTGTTTAGGAAGCCATAAATAATATTTATAAAATTTGATGACAGGTTCATAAACATTTGAAAACCTATTTCCATATATTTACATCTTAAATATGTCTACACGTCATTGCATAGGCTAAGTATTTTTTATTCTTCATGATTATGTAATCAAAAGATGGTTTAGAATTGTAATTTCTATGTTCCATATTTTTAAATATTCAACATTGAAAGTTAATATCATAAACTAAATTATTTAATTGGCCTAATTTAAGGAATAATTTATTTCACTTGAATATCTTATTCGACCCTAACTCTTAATTCTAAAAAAGGGTTTAAACATTTGGTGAACCCAAACTATGAGTCTTTCTTTGCAAACCTACAATATTTTAGGGTTTCCAACCTCCTAGGGTTTCACACTATTGTTTTTATTTTTTATTCTTATTTAATTCACTTATTCACATCTTTGTCTTCATATATGAACAATTGAAAATATTACTAATAAAGATCATTTTTAAATGGAATAAAAAGAAGCATTAATCAATTATTTGAAGGTGAATACCAAATTAAGTGATGAATTTATGTATGTTACAAGAAATGAAATTAGTAAACTTACTAAGGCTAATGAATCCACATCTAATGATTATCCCTCAACTGGTCATACTATTAGCACATCCTCCATGGGAACCATTAATACTTTAACCCAATTACCAGTTTCAATAGCTATTTCAACACAAGTGTTTTCATCCCATTTGGTTAATTCTCAAACTTTAAACCTTAGTGGTCAAAATGTACAAGATATATTAGATAAATGAAACTTATTACATTAAAAAAACTTAAGTATGTAGCTAACACACTAAATACATCCACTAACAAGTTTCATATCAAACCAAGTTATAAGGTAAAACCTACCAAGGCTAAAAAGGATACAACTATCACAGTTAATACAATGTCACAACAACCTAATAGCCTCATCTTATCTAATGCACCTAAGAGATAATTCACATGATTAATTGAGTCTCTAACTTTGTTACTTCCAAAGCTAGTAGAGTGTCATCTCATATCTCTCCCTCCTCTTATGGTGGTTGATATGAGTTGACCTTTACCAAAAGGATATAATGCCATTGCCTATTATGACTATCACCAATGTGTGGGGCATTATATAAACATATGCTATAAACTAAAACACAAGATACAAGACCTTATTGATAGTGATCAACTTACCTTTGAGGATCCTCCCATAGATTCAAGATCACAACCAAGTTATTATCATAAACAAAATATATTAAATAATCCATTATAAGATCATTCTAAGACAACTTCAGTAGTGAAAATAAAATATCATGCACATCCTCCTCCACTACATTATGGGAACCCATTAGATGGAATTATTGGTACATTTATACATGAGATAACTCATACGGTTTTGATACCTTGTATTTCATTTCATGACAATGAGGTTGTGGATGATGACTCAGACCTTCATTCCTTATTTATCAAGGATATATTGACCATCAACCATACATAGTATTATAATTAATAATGGTGTTAGTGATAATGTATATACCATATAATACTCACAAATTTAGGATGCACACATGATGATTTATTCCCTTCAACTAAAATAATAAAATAGTTCGATGGGAAACTATAATAAGTTTTTGGTGAGATTTATTTACCTCTTCAGGTTGGTCCAACACATGTGACCCTTACCTTTTTAGTTATACTACATATGGGAATATTTTATATGTTATTTGGACATCCTTATAAACATAATATCTATGTAGTACCTTCCACAGTGCATGGTTTTCTTAAGAATATTCATGCTAATAGGGTAATTGAAATTTATGGGATTTTATATGAACAACCTTTGCAACATGAAAAATTTATCATGATAATTAATTATATAATTTAATAGCATTAATCATGCATGAAAGGGTAAATAATAGGAAATCCCATTTCCTAGGTACTCCATAATTGAGAGGCCTTTGCATCAAAGATATATAGTACACTCTTTGAGATCCTTATTCACACCTCCACAACCTAGCCATTTACCTACACCATAATAACATGTTTCAAACTGGGTAACAAGACCCAATATTATATTGAGGAAATTACATAACACAAAAAAGTGGGATCCACAAACCCCTCAACTTGTATTACTTCTTCATGACCATAGAATCTTTTGAGATGTATGTAGAGCATTACAAATTCTACACATTCAGATTTAGAAAATATATATGATCCTTGGTATCATGACCAATTTATTATACCACATTTAGAGTAATGAGTATCCTATAAGCATACCTTAGATGGGATGATTGAATAGCACTCTAAAATTCAAAAACATTCCAATATTTTGTAATATATATATATATATATATTCCAAAAAAATCAAATATTCAAGAAAATAAAAAAATTAAATAATTCAAAAAAATCAAAAATATTTAACATTTCACATGTTTTTCTAGATTTTGTATATGTTGCTTACTTTATGTTAATAGATAGCATAATATCATTTCTATAAATACATATGTTTCAGGGATACTTGAGTGTGACATAGGCATACATTATATCCACAATATCTTAAGCATGCATATGTTGAACCTTTCCTCTTCCAACATGATACACTATGTTGGGGTTATCTTGCTTCTATATGATCATAATTGACATAGGTTCTATTATTTTATGATCATATTCCATTATCTTACTAAGCTTATATATCTTAAACATACATATACTCATGTTTCTATATTACATAGTGTATTTGATATGTTATTCTACATGACATTTTACTAACACATATATGCAAGGACTAGTATGACATGCTTATGTTAGTTGTTTATGTCTCATTAATTTATCTATTTACAATAGTTTACTTGACTGTATTTTTTGTTTCTTATTTTTCTTATTCATGGAGCACTTGAACATGTTCTTTTGCTTGTTATCCATAGTGCCCTAAGTGTTACTTGTTTACTTGGTGTGTGGACATTTTCACATGTCTTCCACATGAGTGTGTGACATTTGAACATGACCCTTTTTTTTGGTATTCTTGGACCCTTTCCTATGTGACATTTGAGTGTTCTTATGTGTGTGCTTGATTGTTTGTTGATATTGTTATATGATAGACATTGTCATGATTCATATCATGCATATTAAGGATTTTTATGTATGCATACTTTGAGCTTCATTGATATACCTACTTTGACATGACACTACTATATGCATTTTTTAATACATAATTCACATAGATACAACATAGTTTCCTTATCCTTTTGAGATAAGTTGATTATCACTATTGAAATCCCCTTACCTCAAAGTGGGGAATATAATATAGGGCATGGAATAGAAGACATGAATCCACATACATATATTTGATATAATGGTAAAAGTTTGATTCAATTTACATAGTCTACGTGATTTAGATTTACAATTTGGGACATAATTATATGCATTATACATAGATTTGGGGTAAATATTTTTAGATTTGTGATATATATTATACATGTGCTATAGAGTAGAGGTTAAATTTTAATAGTTAATTCAGATTGAGACACATTCAAGGAGAACATACACCAAATTAAAGATACACTTTTAGATTATACACACATTTATGCACCAAACTTACCAAGATGTACCATTTGAGATTTTATTTGTTGTAGTAATTGGATCCCTTTGATTAGTGTGACCTATATTTTATGCCCTTGATGTACTTAAAACTAATTATATTATTGTGGTTTGATATTATATAAACATAATAAATTTTATCAATTACTAATTTTTTCTCTCTTTTAGGAACCTATTGAGTCTCAATCTCTCTAAGTGCATGCCTTAAAAATTGCATCGAGAAAGGGGTAGGCAGAACATTAGTGCTTTGTAGGATTGTTGTCCTTTTAATACCACTTTATATCAATATAACCATCTCCTAAAAATACTCCCTTAAGATTTGCCTCCTATTTTTTACCCTCCTTTAGTTATCTTTTGCATTTATTTGTTCCTTCCTAAACCTAAAGCCCTTTCTAATGGTTTATGTTACACCGTCAACCCCATCGACCTTGTACTCTAATTGATAAAACTCATTTAAAGTATAGGTCCACCACTAGTTAACCTAAACCAAGACATAATTTGTTTTTTATCAATAATAATATAGAGTCGACTGGGCTGACCCTATCAACTAAACTTTTGAAAAGGTTTGGGGTTAGATTCAACTATATACACATATTCATTTTTGTCATTTATTCATAAGAGAATAAGAATAAAAATATATTTCACATCTACTTATCCACCATTATACTTTAGGATCATAGCTTATGGTTTTAATACTTTCTATGTAGATATGAATCTTGTCTCGTGGAGAAGTCTTTTAGATGCATAGAGAGTTGTGTAGCCTAGAGATGACTTATCCTTGTTATCCTCACACACCACAACAATCTCTTGCAAAGAACCTTGTCCAATGGAGAGATTGAATCTTAATGGGTTCATCTTAAAATTTAAATATTCCTAACTTTGTTACTCCTTTATAAGAGTAGATAGATTTGCATTTGTACTTCTATACAATGCATTAAGATTTCCTATACATTGACTTGAGTATAGATCTTATATGCATGTTTAATGTTTACATTTATTAGCCCCACTTTGTGCCAAAAGCTTTGGTGATCACTAGATTATATTTACTTTACTTGTCATTTACTTTGTGAATATTGAAACATAGGACCTATCTATGGATATTGCATAGTGTTGCTTGATTAGAGTCTTTGGAACCCTCTTTAGTGATATTATTATGGTAAGAGATCCCTTGATTAGGTCTAGTAGATCCATCTTGGTCATGACCCCAAATATATAATGTATCAACAATAAAAAGTGTAATGAGGATTTATCTTCTTTAAGCTATGATTGATTAATAGATGAGTTGCATTTCCTTTTGCATACATTCTGGTGAACCTGACATGAATAAAACCCTTATAGGTTTTTTTCACACCATCTTTTTGTAATCATATTATATTTTTATATATTTGGAATACTATATCGAACTAGTCAATATAATTCTAAATTTATGCATGTAGGTTTAACAAATAGTCACTCTAAAATGACTCTATTCTATTTGTGCAAGTCTTTGCGAAATAAAAGTTATGAAATCACTCAGTTCAACATAGTATTCTTCTTCAACTCAAGATTCACATACATAGTTGAACCAATTGACTATGTCTACTATTTTTCTTTTGTCAACATACAAGTTTGCAAACATAGTTAAACTAGTCAAATCTATTCACCATTCTTAAGTATACAAGGTTTTCTAAACTTGGTCAAACAAGTCAACCCAGTTAGTAAAATTTTGAAACAATATTTGAGCATCATAACTTAAAAATTTTCAATCTAAAATGTCTTCAAGTCCATCAAGGTGCATTCCTTTGTCTCTTTGTTAATTCAATTATTATTTTAGTATTATTTCTCAAAAAAAAAATTAGTATATAAAACTATAGCCCTAAAACCAATTGGGTCAACCTATTTGACATAGTTCTATAGTCTATCTTCCATCTATAAGACATAGTCAAGTTATTCGACTCTATTATGATAAATCTTACTTTTATAAAATAGTAGTGACCCAGTCAAATTTATTATATACTATTTTGATACAATGTAAATTGAAATTACTATGTACTCTTTTCAATCAAGGAATTAACCTCTATTTGCTAGTAATTAATTCACCTTTCCTTTTCAGTTATTTGCATGCTTAGAATAACTCACATAGATTAAATAGGAAATTTTCAAATTATCATTTTAATCACTATATTTCTCTTTTTTAAACACTAATAAATCACTTTACATTCAAAAATCATTAAAAATTTATCTTTCCAAGGCCTACCTACCTTGATTTCATCACCAAGGGGGAAGTTGACTTGGTCTTATGACCAAATATAAATATGTGGTTTATGGTATATATTGGCAAAGCACCTGACACCATTATCATTGTGGGATTATGAAGTGAGGGGGTAGGCCTCAATACCAATCCAATAACATCACCAATATATATCCCTTTCAACCCAAACATCCTCAAACTAACCTTAGATTGATTTCTAGCTCCTTATTTTAGTCAACTTCCCAATCACATTAAAGGTTAAACTTAATTATGACTTAATAACACTTAGGATGACCAACTACTTAGAATTTACTTTCTAGTTACTACTTACTCTTTGATCATTATATGTTGTATTCCAAAACTTTCATTAGCTAGTGTTGGTGCAAGGTTTGTTCTATGTGTTCCAATTGGATCAGTGTCATCAATTCAATTACTTGTGTTCTTAATTTCATCTTTCTTCAAAATTATCTTGAAATTTTTTATTTTATTTTAGAACACTATCATCCTAGTCGATATAGTTTCTTATAGACTATTTAGCCTTCCTTCATATAGTACATAGTTGACCTATCTGGCTATGTATCCCTATCTTTCTATTTAGTTTCTTATTCAATAGTATATTACTAACTTGCATGATCATGTATCCTTATATTCCTATTTAGTCCCCTATTTAGTAATACATAGTCGACTTGCATGAGTGTGTATCCTTATCTCTGTATTCTATTCCTTGGGTTACAAAACAAAGTTGACCAGTTTGACTCTATATCCTATTTTCTAATTTTGTCTTTGTATCACCCCTTTAGCCTCCTTTTCTCATAATTAAATTATTTTTTGAGGATAACATAGAGTTAAATCCAATAGACATGATGATCTTTACCAATCTTAATATGTTTCCCCAAAAATAGCTTGTGGCTTCCACTTCATATGAAAGCAATGTGTATGTGGCCACTCGCACTACCATTTATGGGACTCCTCTTCATTCATCATTAGTTCATAATCCTCTTCTCTCCTTGATAAACTAGAATTAAATTACGCACCTAAAATAATCTTCTTCATTAATGATTTTCCTCAACATAGAGGAAAAGACCCTTCAACTATTTACAATCTCATGATAAGTGGTCAAGTAGAATAACCCCATTCACCCTCCCCTATAATATCTCATATATTTGGAGGTGACACCTTCTTTTCTTCTCAACCCCTCCCTTCTATTTTGACTCCTCATACTATGACCTCTTCTTATTTGATCTATTCAACCTCCATGCCAAGTATCTCTATTAACGTGGTAGGCTCAACCTCTAGTGGGCCTCTTCCAAGGCCCCTCCTTAACTAAACCACTAGTGTATCATTTTCCACTAATTCTAATCATGCCACTAGTGCTTATTTTTATTATAATGCCCATCCTTCCACTAATGCATCTTTCTCTACACATGTAAATCATGATACTATTGTTTTTTTTTAATACAAATGCCTCTCAAGCCACTAGTGTTATATGTGTCATTAATCATAGTGTAACCCAATAATACCAATACCAATGTTTTGCATGCTACACAAACTAGTCAAAATATCACTCAAACCCATCAAATCTTATTGTAAACTCTTAATCAAATGAATGATTTTCAAACTAATAATACCAATCAAATGATGCAAATGTAGAATAATCTTATTCACCTTCAACATCAATCTCAACAAGGTCCATGGGGAACTCAAAATCAAAATTCCCCTAACCCCCCTTAGGGATTTCCATGGCAACCTCATTCCTCAACTACCCCTTGTTAACAAAATGATCAAACATCTTCAAAATTAACCTTTTACATGTCAAATTTTAAATATAAATATAGGAGGCATCACACCTACCATTATTTATAATGAGTCAACTGATCTTACCTTACATTTTAAAATGTTTGGTAATCTTTACAAAGATTGGGTAAAATTAAATACTTTTGTTACTACGTATCTATTAGTGAAAACATTCTTTGAAGACACTTTAGATTGGTATAATTAACTCAAACCCCATCCTATCACTAGTTTGGAATATATAGTTAACTCCCTAATATAAGAGTTTCAAACTAGTGACCTCCTTGAGAATACCTTGGCTCATTTTATCAATTATAAGCAATTTGAAATTGAAACAACATAATATTTCATCAAATAGTAGAAGACATTATCTAATAAGTGTGAATATAACATGGTGGATGATAATATATTTCATCTATTCACTAATTATCTTTATCCCAAGTTACAATATTGGGTTAGACTCTCTCTCCAACAACCTTAGAAGAAATCCTCGACTAAGCCAAACACTAAGATTTTCTCATCCACTAGTTTGAATCATCCCAACCTACTGTTTGAACTCACATGGTAATTAAAAATAAAAATAAGCATGCTAATAATGATGGTGTCACTGATTCTTATGAAACCATTCATAATATTTAGGCCATCACTCCCAACAATGTTGTGGACATGTTTCTCCCTTTGAACAACACCCCTAATATTTAATTTTCTCAAATAAATAACATTAATGTTCATAATTCATTATCCTTAGCCAAGGTTCAAAATCATATACCATGAGTGCTTGACCCCACTCATCTTATGAAATCATGGTATGATCCAAATAAATTTTGTTGGTTTCATGTAAATTGGGACCACTCTCATGAGACTTGTAGGAAATTACATAATATAGCTATGTATTTTCTTCTTGGACCAAAATTTGATCATGATTCACTCATTAATAAGTGGTAACAATACTATGATATAAAATTTAAATATCATGAAACACAAAACAAAAATAAATATTTTAACCATGATAATGTTCATCTTTCCATATATAAAGATCCTCTTCTTAATCATCAAGATAAACTGATAATCCTACTCCTTCCACCAATAATGTTGAAAGTATTATAGACCAAAATCCTAAATATAATGTGGTAAATATAGCTAATATGTGAAGGTTAGTTGCTTTCATTGATTTTAATCCATCCCACATGCACCAAACCTCTTAAACATTCCATGTTATCTAAGATTCTTTCCCATCGCATCTAATAGATTTGGGGCAAGAGGACCTTATCTCTATCCAAGAACCACTTCCAACACCTCAATTTTATAATACCTTTCATAATATTTATAAAACTAGCCAAACATCTACAAATATTGACAATATTGTTCAAATTTCTAATAACATTTCTTCTAATCAATCAAAAGAAATACCTAAATCAACTACCTATCATCTAAAGACAATCAATTTATTTGTCCTCTAAATAAACTAACCACATCTTATCAACACAAGTTTTAATGTACTTATAATATTCTTTCCTAGGATATCCTCTAACATTACACACCTATATTTATATGTTCCCCATGGGTTATGATGAATGGGACCCCATAACAAAACTTACTAATCTCCTATCTCAAATACCCTTTCTTAAACTCATGTGAACTTCCACACATCATCACAACTACCTAATGCAATTATTATTTGAAATTAACATCCCTCATCCTCCCTTAGTAGGACATAAATACCTTATTTGAGTTAGAAGATAGTATATTAAAATAATGTGAAGAGATGTCTATACATGTTGATGAAATAATGGACACTTCTCTCTCCCTAAAATTTCCTATTGCTTTCATGATCCTAGATGAGATTCTACTTCACATGGATGATTATACACTATTTATAAGCATTCAAATTGGTGATATCCAAGTTAATCATTATTCGATTGATGATGGATTAGGTAGTTGTGTCTCCTCCATCGACTTCATTAATCTTCAATATTTTGAGTGTAATCTTAAGTCCACACATAATACATGCTAAGGTTATGATAGAAGGAAAATGCCTCATTTAGGCTACATTTGGATTCTTATTACTATCCATATTGTCATTTTTCAAGTGAATTTTATGGTATTAAACTTTCCCCTTTCTTAAAACATCTTGCTTGGCAGACCTTAGACTCATTCCATGAGGGATGTCACCTCGTCTGCCTACCAATGTCTCAAGTTTACAAACAATGGTGCTATCTATAGGTTCAATGTGACATGAAATATTAGAAATTTTAAAAATTATAAGAATGTGGTGTATTCAAAATTACCACCCTTGATGAGTGTACCATTTAAGGAATCTTAACATTTCAATTTTTTGTCAACTCTACTTAAGGTTATCATGGTCACCCTGAACTCATCAAGAACATACCAAATAACCTCTTAGATTTTGATGATGATGACCTAGATGAAATCAAACTCAAGATAAAAAATTTTGATTTATCCCCTCCTATCATCACCCAACTTCTATCATCATTGAAGCTATGTTATTGGTAACCACCTATAAATGATATACCCATGGTCTTAACCAAAACTTGACATTCTATTCATCATGCCATTTCAGATGAAAAGATCATACCTACCTAAACCATAGACCTTCATACACCCAATTATGATGCAAGTTATACTTTAGATGATCCATTTCTAGGAGGACTTGTCCATGCTAGAGATATTGAGATCCTTTAGTATTGCACTTCTTTGTTTTAGTCTTTCCATTCATTTTATCGTATTCCTTCTTATATAGTTCCTAATTCTAGTATTATTCCTCTTTTTCTTAGGGTATAGATGGATTTTTCACTTGGTACAACTCCAATTTCAATAGAACCTCTTAGTAGCATGCTCAGATAATTCTATGAATGATCATTATCATTTCACTAGATACTAATATCCTTATAGCCTACATCCCCTAGAGATTCTTGCTACCATCTTGAAGCCCTTTGCATGTCCTACTTCTCCCTCAGCTGAGCCTAGTCTAGTTCCTACTCATGCTCTACATTTAGCTGAGCCTTATCCTATATCTGATTCTAATTCTCCTTAAGACAAGCCTAAGTTAGTCTCTCCACCATCCCTACTTCCCCTTGGCAATGGCCTTCTTCTTTTGCCATAGTTTGATCCCCTACCTATTCAATAGGATAATCAACCTTACCATGATATTCATAAATTTATTAGTCATTAGACTAAAGAATTCTAGTTATACTATCCTTCCCTAGCTTTTGATTCTACTCCTTCTGTTAATACACCCCCAAAGTCTACTAATAAGTATATTTGTTTCTTTCATGGCACATATATTCATTCTTCCACCCATTATCAAAATATTTAACAATATATCAACACTTTACATCCTACCATTCCTCATCCTAAATACAAGGCTATACCTCCTCTTAATTTATTGCCTAAGTATATTCCAAAATATGGAGACGTATATTATCTTTAGCACTAGTGTGGTACCCATCATCCCAATCATTGCCACATCCTCTAATAGCATCTTCATGATCACCTTATAACCATTCCTACACCTATTATTCCTCCTCCTATAGTTCATCCACATAATAAGTCTCCTCCTTCACCTATGGCTCCTTCCTCACCTATGTCTCCCATGCCACCTGCATCTTCTCCCCCACCTGTAGTCCCTACTCCACCCATGGTGCCACCTTCTTATACCATATATACCATTCCCATGCCTACATTTATCCCATTTATTGAGTATTATATGTATAATATACCTCATGAGCATGATAATTCAAATATACCTACATTTTATATTGAGGAGATTTGACAAGAGGTCTTTTCATATCTTTCCCTGAGGATAGATGAGATTCTCACTATAATTAGGGTCCAACTTCATAGAGATATATTAGATGTTATGGATAATATTTGTGTATAGATTTATTAGTATTTGTGAAGATAACATGGTGTTATTTCAATTTGTTCTTCATTAATATTGGATTGGACTTGTGATCAAATTTTATTTATATATTATATCATTTAACTATGTCAAATTTTGCCTCATTTATTTCACATGGATCTTTATATTATGCATTATGTGTTGTATATGGTTTCATTTTTATTTCATCTATCCTTATGGTTTATTTTTTTAATTTCCATTATTAGATGATTATATTTATGAGTTCATCTATTTTCATGGATGTCTTTCTCTTTTATCATGTTTATTTGTTACCTTATCTCAACAACACAAATAATAATTATTATGAGTTGGTTATCCAAACCTTGCTCCATTTAGTAATCCTTAGTTACCATGTGATCAATTAGCAAACAATTAATCTCATTTTAATCCTATTCTTATCAATCCACTTTGGATCTCCCTTTATTCCCTTATTTCCTTTAATAAATTAAGCATAAACATGGTTGAAACTTGATATAACATAGTGGTTCATAGGTAAGCCTAAGTATTTATTCAATCAAGTCTTTGGATACTTAGATTCCTTTATCCAAAGTGTAAATATCATTCATGTGTAACAATTTTATCCCTCATTTTGGTTATTTCAAATCTGTGTGGAGGAAGGATCATAAAATCCATATAATATAAAATCTAAATCATTTAAACAAAATGCAATGATAAAAAAGGAAATATACAAATCTCAAAAGTCAAATCACACTAGAAGATGTGATTCATAATGAAACTTCCTTTTCTAATCAAATATCAAACTCCATAGTTATCCTCATGATAGATTCAAGGTCCATTGGGGTGTGGTAGGATATTATATTAGGAAAGGAGAGAAAAAAAAATATTTTGGTGCTACCTAATTTCTCACACAAATACCCAATCTTTAAAATGCAGTAACAACTCTATAAAAGGTCTTAAGAAATAGGGAACATGTTGTGGGAAGGTAGGTCCATTCTAATTTTCTTATTCATATAATCAACATGATTAGATCTTAGTATCTCACTTATTTTCCTATATAGTTTTGTTCTCATTATGAATGGGTATTATTGGTTGAATATTTTGTCGATCAACGTACTGATAAACAAAATAGGTCTAGTCATCCAAAGTAGAAAGATTGGTCAGCCAAATGTGTAGTTTTACCACATCAAAAGGGGATTAATCTCTCCTCTCATCAAGGGGAGGTTCCCTTATATATATATATATATATATATATATATATATAAACAAAAAATAATACTCAAGGGTAGGACAAACCATCCATCTCTCTTTTTTCAGAGATGATGCATGAAAATCAAAGGAGAAATCTTAGGGATAATGACAGAAAGCACTCCTCTTCTTTCAGAAGTACCATTCAACAAACCACAAGAATCTTCCTGGTAGTAATTGCAAAATGTAACCAAGGATGTAGTAACTAGCAAATTGAGATGTAACACAAAGTCTCCACCTGAATTGCCCAAGAGTGAGATACAAAGGACAATGAGGGCACAAAGTCATCCCAAGGTCCTTTACATAGAAACAAAAATAAAACACACTAAAGACAATTATGGGGGCACAAAGTCTCTCCACAGTTGACTTTAGGACACCTTCCTGACTACTTTCACTAATTTTGCTTGTTGAATTAAAGGAATAGAAAGTATATTAAGGAAAAAGACATAAGAATAGTTTCCCCAACAATAAATATATCACAGCACAAAGTCTAAAAAGTCACTTGCTTTCTTATTCCAATAACAAAATATGATCAATAATCTGAGCTCAAAGTCTCAATAATGCCTTTCAATTTAGGCAGAGTTTTGTTTCTGATAATCAAAGAGAGCTCCTTAAAATAGTAAAAGAGAGTCCTTTATATAGTCTCTTCAAGAAGGACTTGGGAACAGTAACACATCATGTTGCATTGAATTTTGTTAAGAAGACATGCTAGAATTTAGGGGCATTTACCCATTTGCTTTTCTCAATACAGAGAAATGGGTCACACTATTGAATGTTTGCATACTTCAATGTCCGCCTGGAAATTTGCTTCTAGAAACATATCTGATGCATAAATGTTTCTGGTCCTTCCTCGTCATTCCTCCTTTTTTGGTTATTTGAATCAGGTCCTAGATTCAATTTGATGCTCTATTCCTTAGTCACTTCCTGCTAGTCTTTAGCTATTGACGCATGACACATTCTACTGCAAAATAAATGAAGACACATGGAAAATTATATGGGACTCTGAGAGACACTTATTGAAAGAGGCTTTGAAACCTATTAGAAACTCAAAAGTGTAGGTGTAGACACTTGTCACTCTCTGCAAAGTTATAATGGGAAAGGTGGTAGCTTCTGCTTGTGTTTTGAGAACCCTGTAGAGGATGACACTTGGCAGCATTGCAGGTTTTCTATTTCTTTGGACTTTTCCTTTGGAGAAAAAGTTTGAAGAAATTCTTTCAGACAAATTTTTTGAAGGAATTGTCTCTTTGTCACTTTTGCCAAGGGAACTTTTCTGAAGGAAATCCCTTTGCTCTTTTGGCCTTTGAATTGGTCCATTTACTTCCTTACTACCCTCCACAAGGGCTATTTAAGCTCTAAATTAGCCTTTTGGGTTTTTACAATGGTTCACTTTAGCTTCTGAGTGTCCTTTAAAAGTGATGTTTGTCCCTTGGAAATTTGCCTTAGTTGATTTTATGTGAATCTCAACATGTGACATTTGGCAGCATCTACTGTGAAATAGATGAGGACACATGGCAACATCTGTTGAACTTGTAGAAGCTTTGGATGCCTTTTGAGTGTCTTATGGAAGATGACACATGGCATCCTCTACATTCTATAAATACTATAGAAACATGTGGGACTCATTTGGATTCATGCAGATGATGTCACTTGGTATGTTTTGCTTAACTTATAAAGGACACGTGGTGGCTTTCACTACTTTGAGAAACAAAGTGAAATGAGGCTCAGAAGATGACACATGGTAGCATTTGCTAGGTTTTTTCAAGATTTTTTTTTGGTCCATTTGTTTCCTTCCTTAGTCACTTTTGCCTTGGAAATTCCCTTTGCAAGGGCACTTGTGTCTTTGATGCTTGGGGCACTCCTTTGAACTTGTCACTTGAACCGACCGATTGAACCAACTTTGGTTCAACAGTTCAATGGTTCATTCCCTTATTTCTATTGACCGCTTAAACCAAGATTCTTTGAAACAAGCCTCATTGAACCCATTGAACCTTTTGAACCTGATTGAACTAGTCCTGAAAATGACTAAGTGTCAGAAACTTGTTCTTTTGATTGAACCTGCCTATAGAAACCTTTGAACCTATTGAACCATTAATCCTTTGACTAAAAAATCTTGAATAATCTCAATTTTGAAAGCTTAGAACAATTTTTTGAAATGGGAAGAGATATTTTGGTCTTGCAAGACCAAAATAGCTTATATGTTGTCCTAAAAATGAGTGACATTTTTTGGGTACAATAGCTGGCTCCAGTTGGGGAACTTCTATCAATTGTAAAAAAGAATTGAAAGGAGTAGAATCTAGAATCTCCAGTGTCTTCATGTGTACCATTGGGCTATGGAGTCATGTTACTCATAAATGAAAGGCATCAAAAATGGAAACAAACAAAACAAAATAGAATTAAACACTATACAAATATACATATGTATAGATGAAATGATCTGATACTTCAAGAGTTGAAGTGTTTCAGATGCTACCCACTGTGAGGTAGAGAAAAGAGTGTGCCATCTTGATATTTCAGTAGAAATCTATTTTCACCATTGTGTTGATTAATTATAAATGGGCATCTCCAAAGGGAGTTAAACTTTCCATGCATCCCTTTTGGTTCTCTCCTTTTGTCCCATAGCAGGACTTGGTCCCCAATTTGGAAATCATAATTTTTGGCCTTCTGGTCAAAGAGTTTCTTTACCAGACTTTGATGAGCAGCAATTCGGTCCACCACCATGGTTCTCTATTCATCTAGCTCAACCAAACACATGATTCTCTTATCAAGAGAGCTTTCATATGTCTGATCTTCAATTACCTTTGCTAATTTCAAGGCTGGTAATTCTAAGGTGATTGGTATCTCAGCATTGATACCATAAAAAAGTTGAAAAGGAGACATACCAATTACCCTTTTGGTGTGATTTTGTCTGACCATAGAGCATCAACCAATGCTTTATGCCATGTCTTTTGATTGTCATATGCTAGCTTCTTGATGATAGTTACCAGGTTCTTATTGCTTGATTCAGCTTGTCCATTCCCTTGTGGAAAATAATCAGAAGAATGAGAGAGTGTAATTCCATAATGAAAATAGAATTGTGTAATCTCTTGGGAGGTGAAACAAGCTGCATTATTAGTAACATCTTTGGTTGGAACTCCAAATATGGAAATTATATTCTCCTTGAGGAAATTATATACAAATTCTGAAGAAGCATGCTTAGTTGGGATTGCTTCTACCCACTTGGTGAAATAGTCAGTTGCTATAATGACATAATCATATCCATCACTTGAAGATGAGTTTATAGTCCTAATAAAATCAATTCATCATTGTTAGAAAGGTTCTTCTATGATCACTAGCTTAGGTAGGTCATCTAACTTAGGTCTTCCAACAAATTGCTGGCAGAGTTCACATTTTCTCACCCACTTATATGCATCTTGGAAAAGATTTGGCTAGTAATACTTGGCTCATAGAATCTTGTGAGCAGTCACAAGAGCAAAAAAATGTCCTCCATAGGCTAGATTGTGGAAAGATTTTAAAAGTTGTCTTTGTTGCTCTTTATCTACATAGTGAAGGAATACTCCATTTATGCTTCTCTTGTATAGGCCATTGTTCTAAAGGACAAAATTGGTAGCTTTTAACTTGATAGTCCTCCTTTCTTTATAAGACAAATGAGCAAGACATTCACCATAAGGAAATGAGCAATACTTGAATACCACTCATTGGTAGTGGAGAAAAAAAGGATTGTTGGTGTGTCTTCCACTTCAGCTTCTTCATGTTGTGTATCTTCTGGCTTGTTGTCAGAAATTAATTAACATAGGCCTTTCCCCTTACCAGCTTTATTGGCTTGATATCTAGATCAAACTCTTGGATCTTTGAAATCTAATTACCTCTTTTTATCCCAAACTCCTACTAAGTTAATATGGATTTGAATGTAGTGTTAGGAACTAAGGCAATAGTGTGTGAATTTAGGATATAGAAGTAGAAATGCTTGACTACTTTCACCACTGCATAGGCATGTTTCTCTATGTTTGAATATTTTAGCTCATGGGCTTTGAGAGGACAACTCATGAAAGAAATGGGAGATTTCATACCTTCCTTGTCTTGTTGAACTAGAATTACTAAAAGCATGTTTTTAGAAGCATAGTTGTATATAATAAAATCTTTGTTGTAATTTGGACAAATCAAGGTAGGGGCGTGGGTAATGACAATCTTGATATCCTGAAATGCTGACTTGCCTTCTTTAGTCTAGCTTAAGGTGGTCTTCCCTTTCATATTATTCACAATGTTTCTAGTCTTCTCAGCAAATTTAGAGATGAACCTCCGTAAGAAATTCACCTTTTCGAAGAAAGAGTGAACATCATTTTTACTTGTAGGCAAATTAAGATCTTGAATAGACTTGATTCTATCTGAGTCAATATTTATGCCTTCTTTAGACATAATGTGTCTAAGGAGTTTCCCCTTTGTTACTCCAAAAATAGAATTCTTTGGGTTCAAGGAAATACCATTCTAGTGACAGCACTCCACCACTTGTTGCAAGTGGCGTACATGATCATAACAATGCTTTGAAAAATTGGTTAAGTCATCAAGGTATACCACTATGAATTTACCCATCTCATCTTTGAAAGCCAAGTCCATTGCTCTCTAAAAAGTGGCACCAATATTTATCAAGCCAAAAGGCATTCTTCTATATACAAATGTACCCCAAGGTGTGGTGAATGCAGTCTTGTGTTGGTCTGTTTCACCAACTTCAACTTGATTATATCCCAAGAAGCCATCTAGCATTGATAACATCTTTGAACCTATCACTATTTGAAGTACTTGATCCATGATTGAAAAAGGATAATTATCTTTCAAAGATGAATGATTCAGATTCTTGAAATCTACACAAATGCAAATTTTGCCACTCTTCTTCCTTATAAGCACTATGTTTGCAATCCATGTGGAATGATGGATTGGGAAGATGATTCTAGCATTTAACATTTTTTGTATCTCAAATAGAATAGTACCTGATATTTTTAGATTGTACTGTCTAGATTTTTGCTTATAAGGCATTGAGTCAACCTTGAGAGGAATGTCATGATAGATTTCATCAGGTTTGAGAGACTTTAGGTCATCATAAGAATATGCTAAGACATCCATGTATTGATGGAGTAAAGTGGTGAACTTGAATCTTTCTTCAGGGGTGAAACACTTACCAATGTTAACCATCTTGGAATTTTCTTTAGTAGTCAGATTTACTTGATCGAATCCCTGGGAGAAGCTTGAATCTATTTCCTATTGTTTGATGAATCTATCATGCTTGTCAAATAGTTTCTCAAGAGAAACCAGGCCTTTGGAAATTTTGTTTCCTTTTAGCTGTAAGAATTCTTCATTTATATTTGAACTAGATAGAGAGGTTGATTCATACTTTTGAGGTTCATTGCCTTCAAAACATAGTTGTTCAAAATTGTCTTTTCATTCCAAGAAGGCAATGATTTGATGATCATCATTGAATACTTGCCAATGATCAGTATTGTTAGGAACACTTGGTCTATAGACTAGCTTAATAGTATACCTATCTTCTTTTCAATCTGAGTGAGGAACTAAGAGAGTTCCTGAAACAGCAAGTGCATCAGCTTTGTCATTAGATTCCTTGGGTATGATAGAAATGTTCAAAGCATCAAAGCTTTCAATTTGGTCCCAAAACAAGTTGCGGTAGTGGCATAATATTTCATTCTTGGTTATGTATAATTTTCTTACCTGATAAACCACTAATTTAGCATCCCCTTTGGCATGAAGAAAACTTATGCCTTTGTCTTGAGCAGCCTTCAATCCAAGCAACATAGATTCATATTCAGCTGTATTGTTAGTGTTGCTAAATTTTAATTTGTAAGATAAAGGAAACATATCTCCTTGAGGACATATCAAGACAATCCTAGCTCTTGAACTGGTAGAGGAGTAGCTTCCATCAAATTCTAGAGTCCATACTTCATCAAACACTAATTTTTCTTTGGAATTTCCTTCATTAGAGAGGGAAGATCCTTCTTCATTTGTATTGCAACCTACTAGTTCTTTTACTATTCTAGCTAAATTGATTTTTGGGTTGACACTTTCAAGAATTTTATTAGATGCTTCATGAACTTCATTTATAAATAAAAAATAGTTACCCATACCTAAGAATTTAAAAAGAATTTGAGCTTCAGGGGCTGATGTTTGGGTGACCACGTATTTTACCTCTTTTTTAGGGAGCAATTTCTTCATTATGCCTTTGACAAAGATCCTTGCCTTAGACAGGTCCATGCTTAGTTCTCCTCCCACATCCTTGCAAAAATTTCATCCAAGCAAAATGCCATAGGATGCTGGGATGTCAGTCACCAAGACAGTCATCTTGATTCTCTTGTCTAGAAAGGCTACAAATACAAATTAGGCATCTTTGATTTGCCCCAGCAATGGTACTTGCTCTTTCTCCATGGAGAAACATCTCCCAAATGTCTTGGTCAATGTGAGACCAAGAGATTTAGCTACTTTAGTAGGCATGACATTGTCAGATGTGACTAAGTCTATAATAAAATTACTTAGCTTGTGACCATTTATTAGTAGGGAAACATAAAAATGTTCTATTTTCCTAGGGGCAGCTAGAGGAGTAATGATAAGATTATCTAGAATGGGCATGTTATTTGGGGGATTAGGAGTTACCTTTTTAGCTTCTTGTCTTGTAGGAATGGTTTGGTTCTTGACACATTGGACCAACTTATCCAATTGATCAAGATTGGACTACAAATATTTAAATTCAGACATTTGTATTTTGGTCTTTTTAACATGATCAATTATGTCAAATGGCTGAATTGGGCTAGGTATAGAGGAAGGTATTTCAACCTTTTGGGTTTTAGGAGGGATGGGAGGAGGGATGGTTTGTGAAATTAAATTAGAAGGTGAAGGTGAAATTGATGTACTTACCTTTTGGGTGATCACTGGATCTTTTGACTAGAAAGGCAAAGTGGTTTCACGCTTAGAAATTGTAATTGTTGTTTGAGGTTGCTCCTCTGTCTTCCCTTTATTAGCTTACTAGACTGATTAGTTCTTAAATTTAGTAAACACTGTATATGATCCATCAATAACTTCTCCTTTGCTTCTGGGTTCATCTTGGTAATTTAGGAAACCAATGTGAGAGTCACTAGCTAGTTCTTAGTTTTCTATAAGAAGATCATCATCATTTTCTTGATTTAATTCAGGCTGGAAAGAGAAATCTAATTCTGCTTCAAGATATCCCATTGTTGAAATGGTTGGAGGAGCTTCAAGGGCAAGTTTCCCTTGTGGGGGAGGAAGATGATTTTATTGCCCTTGATTCCTAGCAGCATTGCCCTGATATGACTAATTTGGAAATGTCCTTCTTGGCATATCTCTATATGAAGGAACATAAGACATTCCTTGCGCCATTTGCTTTTTGAGAACAAGTAACTCATTTGCCAACTTTTGCACCATTGGATCAGTGGTTCCTGTAGATGAATATTCAAAAGATGATGAGGGTCTATTTTTATTTGGATCTCTTCTTATCTTCCCTGCTAAGATGAGATCATCTTATACCTCAATGGCCAAATGTTGAGCTGCAGTAAGATCTATTTGACCAACACGTCTCAAAAGAAAACTCACTTCAGGTAACTAAGAATTAATAAAGAAGCATTTGAGATTTTCAGCTATAAGTCAAGCAATTACAGGAATTTTGTTCCTCAATTTTTCAAATTTTGTTATGAAGTCCCTCATTGGTTCATGAGGTTCTTTCTTCATCTATTTGAGTTGAGCCAGAAGGGCATGTGCATCTTCTGTAGGTTTGAATCTAGCTTCAAACTTAGCTTTGAGGGTATTCTAATTAGTTACTGTTCGAGCCTATATATGATAAAACCAATTTGCAGCACCTTGTAATGTTTCTACAAATAGCTTGACTACTACATCTTCAAATTCTACTCCAATTATGCCACATTCTATACTGAAGGTTGTAATGTGTTCATCAGGATGAACTTTCCCATCACCATATAATTTGGGGAGATTCTTTCTTGAACTGCATGGGAGCTCATGTAGAGGTGGACTAAGATTGAGAGGACCAAAAGAATTACACTAGGGGCCTTGAGATGCCATTATATGACTATTAAAAGGAGGAATAACAAATCTCATAGGGGTAATTATTGGCAAAGCTTTATCAACAACAGAAGTAGATACTTTGCTTGGTAATGGAGACCTAACTTTAGTAGGAGGAAAGCTCTTGGTTCATTGGAGGCAAGATGGTGAATGAAATGGATCAAAATTACTTTGTTTTACCAACTCGAATACAGGGTCAACAATACCTTTGGCCCTTTGGCTTCGTGTATACCTTGAATCTGCCAGATTGTGAAACAAAAATAGAAAAGAATTGACCTGCTTCAGTTTGTAGCTTGAGGCTTTAAACTGCACGTTCTTTTCTAGTTGGTGTGGAGATGAATGGTAAGGTTATAATGATAATGGGTAAGACACAAAAATGGAATGGAGTCTATAATGGATAATGGTAGAGACTGGTTCAATCTGAAACTTGAGGTTTCAGAATGCACATAACTATGATCCCTAGCGGAGTCATAAAAAACTATTGGTTGAATATTTTGTCGATCAGCATACTGATAAACAAAATAAGTCTGATCATCCAAAGTAAGAAGATTGGTCAGCCAAATGTTTAGTTTTAACACATCAAAAGGGGACTAATCTCTCCTCTCATCAAGGGGAGGCTCCCTTATAAATATGCTATATATATATATAAACAGAAAATAATACTCAAGGGTAAGACAAACCATCCATCTCTCTTTTTTTAGAGATGATGCATGAAAATCAAAGGAGAAATATTAGGGATAATGATAGAAAGCACTCCTCTTCTTTTAGAAGTACCATTCAACAAACCACAAGAATATTCCTGGTAGTAATTACAAAATGTAACCAAGGATGTAGTAACTAGCAAATTGAGATGTAACACAAAGTCTCCACCTAAATTTCCCAAGAGTGAGATACGAAGGACAATGAGGGCATAAATTCATCCCAAGGTCCTTTACATAGAAACAAAAATAAAACACACTATAGACAATTATAGGGGCACAAAGTCTCTCCACAGTTGACTTCAGGACACCTTCCTGACTACTTTCACTAATTCTGCTTGTTGAATTAAAGGAACAAAAAATATATTAAAAAAAGACATAAGAACAATTTTCCCAACGAGAAAGATATCACAACACAAAGTCTGAAAAGTCACTTTCTTTTTTATTCTAATAACAAAATATGATCAACAATCTGAGCTCAAAGTCTCAGTAATGCCTTTCAATTTAGGCAGAGTTTTGTTTTTGATAATCATAGAGAGCTCCTTAAAATAGTAAAAGAGAGTCCTTTATATAGCCTCTTCAAGGACTTGGGAATAGTAACACATCATGTTGCATTGAATTTTTTTAAGAATACATGATAGAATTTAGGGGCATTTACCCATTTTCTTTTCTCAATGCAGAGAAATGGGTCACGCTATTGAATGTTTGCATACTTCAATGTCCACCTTGCAATCTGATTCTAGAAACATATCTGATGCGTAAATGTTTTTGGTCCTTCCTCATCATTCCTCCTTTTCTAGTTATTTGAATTGGGTCCTAGATTCAATTTGATGCTCTATTCCTTAGTTTTTTCTTGTTGGTCTTTAGCAATTGACGCGTGGCACATTCCACTGCAAAATAAATGAAAACAGGTGGCAACTTCCATGGGACTCTAAGAGACGCTTATTGAAAGAGGCTTTGAAACCTATTAGAAACTCAAAAGTGTGGGTGTAGACACTTGTCACTCTTCATGAAGTTATAATGGGAAAGGTGGCAACTTTCACATGTCTTTTGAGAACCCTGTAGAGGATGACTCTTGGTAGCATTGTGGATTTTCTGTTTCTTTAGACTTTTCCTTCAGAGAAAAAGTTTGAAGAAATTCTTTCAGACAATTTTTTTGGAGGAATTGTCTCTTTGTCACTTTTGCTAGGGGAACTTTTCTAAAGGAAATCCCTTTGCTCTTTTGGCCTTTGAATTGGTCCATTTGCTTCCTTCTTGCCCTTCGCAAGGGCTATTTGAGCTCTAAATTAGCCTTTTTTGTTTTTGCAATGGTTTACTTCAGCTTCTAAGTGTCCTCTAAAATGGTTGTTTGTCCCTTATAAATTTTCCTTAGTCGATTTTATGTGAATCTCAACATGTGGTACGTGGTAGCTTCCACTGTGAAATAGGTGAGGACACGTGGCAGCATCCATTAAACTTGTAGAAGCTTTGGATGCCTTTTGAGTGTCTTACAAAATATGACACATGGCATCCTCTGCATTCTATAAATACTATAGAAACATGTGGGACTCATTTGGATTCATGCGAATGATGCCACTTGACATGTTCTGCTTAACTTACAAAGGACATGTGGCATCTTCTGCTACTCTGAGAAACAAAGTGAAATGAGGCTCGAAAGATGACACATGTAGCATCTGTTGGGTTCTATCAGGATTTTGTTTTGGTCCATTTGTTTCCTTCCTTAATCACTTTTGCCTCATAAATTCCCTTCGCAAGGGCACTTGTGTCTTTGGCACTTGGGGCACTCCTTTGAACTTGTTGCTTGAACCGATTGATTGAACCAACTTTGGTTCAATGGTTCATTCCCTTGTTTTTATTAACCGTTTAAACCAAGATTCTTTGAAACAAGCCTCGTTGAACTCATTGAACCTTTTGAACCTGATTGAACTAGTCCTAAAAATGACTAAGTGTTAGAAACTTGTTCTTTTGATTGAACTTGCCTGTAGAAACCTTTGAACCTATTGAAGTATTAATCCTTTAACTGAAAAAGTTTGAATAATCCCAATTTTGAAAGTTTAGAACAATTTTTTGAAATGGGAAGAGATATTTTGGTCTTTCAAAACCAAAATAACTTATATGTTGTCCTAAAAATGAGTGACATTTTTCGGGTACAATAGGTATCATTTCTATTTTGATGATCACTAGCCACTTTGTGTCTTTCCTATATACTTAGTGTACCTCATCTTTCCTAAGGTTTTCTCATATATGCCTACGTTATGATTTTTACATTCCCTCTTTCATTTAAAATAATCCTAATATTTCACCTTGAGAAATATTATTTTGTATATTTATCATCCCCCTAGGTTTCCATCTATGAGCTGCATTATAAGACCTTGGATAAGACCAAGCCTTCATCACAAATTGCCACATTACAATCATTCCTTTAAAAACATGTTTCACAGTTGTTTCCACCTCATTGGTGTTCCCTTTGTGAGTTATGGTGTAAGACCATGGATAGGACCAGGCCTTCCTCACTAAATACTCCAATACCCAAGTCACAATGAAATTACATGTGTCAAATTTGAGATAATTAGTGATTGATTATGAGTTACAAGTAATTGACATGCTTCCCATTTTTATATAGTATGTTTTATGCTTAATTCATTAATCTTTCACTTTTATCCTCTTATTTTACAATTAGATGAATGCTTACAACTATTTTATTGAATTTTTCATACTTCCAATCTTGAATTAGTGTGATCAATTTAATTTTATTTTTCAATTTTATCTTTCTTTTTATACTTCCTATCGTGATTTAGTATGATTGATTGAATTAAGTGTTTTGTTTTTATACCATAGGTCTTCAATGTGCCCTC
>JARHVA010003508.1:590000-600000 GCA_037957365.1 Torreya grandis | reverse complement strand
AATAGACCATACAATAGTAATGTGTGTATACAATTTCCACATGATCTATCCTCATGTGATAGTCTATAGAGCTAGCATGTGGGGAATCGATTGAGCTACATGGTCTTGTCTCCACCTCATGACTTAAGGTAACCTAGAATTGACCACATGGGGCAACCCAACTAGCTAATACATAGGTAACCTCTCATATATCTAATCACTCATAAAAAAAATAGGCCCCATGGTCTTCTACCCTCTAAATAACATGTCATACATATCATACATTATATAGATCCATATGACAACCCTAGAATTGAAGAGTACTTCTTGATCTAGTATCGACTGAAATAAGGTTATCATATATAATGGTACCTTGTCATCCAACTTGTGACACATCACTCATTATATCACAAATCCTATCACTACCTTCTAGATGTATATAATGTCTACAATGTAAACATAAAATAATCTCACCCTCAACTCAAGGTATATCCTATCTGAGCATATTACCCATTGATCTAGTCCTTGTCTCTGATCTAGATCCTCTAGTGTGCCAGTGATCACTGGTGTCCCTCTTATAGGTACTCCAAGAAATGCATGGACATCCTCCAAAGTAATCCCCACCTTAATGGTATCCCCATCCAACACCCATTAGAAAGTGTAGGTCAACTTTTCCCATGATCTAAGGAATTTGAAAATGAGATCAATACTCAACAGGATCTATCTCATCTCTATAATACCTCCATAACCCAAGGCCACCATTTGAGCTCTATCCATGTCATTCAAATGATCTAACAAATTTTGTAGCCATGATGCATCTATCAGGAACTAATATATACAATATGTTTGAAAAATATCAAACAACAAAGGATGTATCAGCTCTTTATGTCATAAATAATCAAAATACATTTTTAAAAATTTACAAATTAACTACTTAATCAACTAGTTTGATTTAGTTTCTCATATTTTATAATTTTCCTACATAATCAACCTATTTTATACTAAATCATCCCTTGTCACTTTCAGCTACATCAACCTATTTTATACTAAATCATCCCTTGTCACTTTCAACTACATCAACCTATTTTATACTAAATCTACCCTCCTTTAGCTTTATCATACCAAATCAACCCTATGGTACATAGTCGACCCCATTTTTTAGACTATATTGATCCTCTTTGACCAACTTGATTGGCCCTCTAGTATATAATCAACCTTATCCTCATTGCAAACTAAGTCAACCCATTACTACATAGTCAAGCACCTATTAGATTACTAAATCATCTTACTATGATGTAGTCATCCCCTATCTTTTCTTAAACTTATAGACTAAGTGAACTCTATTCCTTCAAAATGGTGACTTTTTGACCATTTACCATAAATTCCTTAGGTATTTATTGGTCTGAATTCTTCTTACTCACTATCCCATTCTACCCCTATTCTACCTAAAAAATTTCTAGGGTCAATTTTTGCACCTATATTTTGCCTACCAATTAGTTTTCTATATATATATCAATTTCAAATAAAAATACTTAAAAATTAAAAATTTATAATTGCTTACCCATGTTGTACTCATTATAACTGCTATGTGTCCTCCCCATCTTAACTGTCATCTCCTCACCATGATGACTCTCTTGTCTCACACTAGTTTTCTTAGAGTTTTATTTTATTAGAATAACAAAAATAAAAAATGAATTAATTTTCACCTTATTTATATTTGCTATTCAAAATTATTTACCTATCAAATATCTACCACCTGATTCCATATTTTGATCATATATTTATTTTTACTAGATCTTTTTGTAAACTATATGTTGTTATATAATCTTAACATTTTAGAGAATATTTTCACATATTACATGTTTATTTTGTAAAAAATTCAAATTTTCACTCTTTTTTCTAATTTCTACAGGTTCACCTAATGTTCCTTACATTGGACACCTTCACATTTCTTGCATCTCATTTTTTATATACAACATTAAGGTAAGTAAATTTATGTATTTTTCAATCATGTCATTCCATTTATCTTATTTTATTCTTACTTTAATTTATTTACCTTCAACATTATGTGTTACTATGTTCTTTTCCCAAAACACCATATCACATTGCACCCACATGACACGTGATGAGCTTCGAGAGGGGCATATGTATACACACAATATTTTCAAACTTTATTAAGTATTGATGCTTTTTATCTTGCAAGAACCTATTGAGTCTCAATCGCTCTGAGTGCATGCCTTAAAGGGTGTACCAAGAAAGGGGTGGGTAGATCATTGGTGCTTTGTAATATTGTTGTCCCTTTACTACTACTTTCTATCAAACCAACCATATCCTAAAAACACTCTGCTAAGCTTTGCCTCCTATTTCTCACCCTCTTCTAGCCATTTTTTGTGTTCATTATCCCCTTTCTAAGCCTAAAACCCTATTTAATGGATTAAGTTATACTGTCAGCCCCATCAAACATGTACTTTAATTGATAAAACTCATTTAGGTTTTAGGTCAACCCTTGGCTGATTTAGACCAAGAAATAATTTGTTTTTGTTAATAATGATACATTTCGATTACATTGATCTTATCGAATAAACTTTCAAAAAGTTTTAGGGTTAGATTTAGTTATATATACACATTCATTTCCATCATTTATTAAGAATAGAAGAAGAAGAAGAAGAATATTATTCATCTAATTATCTACTATTATACTTGAGGAGCATAGCTTAAGGTTTCAATACTTTCTTTGGAGATATGGATCTTGTCTTGTGGAGAAGTATTTTGGATGTATAAAGAATTTATGTAACCTAGAGCTGACTTATCATTATTATCCTTACATACCATAATAACCTCTTGTGAATAACCTTGGCCAAGGGGGATATTGAGGATCAACGAGTTTATCTTCAAAGGTAAGTATTCCTAACTTTATTCCTCCTTTGTAAGAGTAGATAGATTTGAATTTGTACTTATCTTCCATGCATTAAGATTTAATATACATTGAAATGAGTATAGATATTATATACATGTTTAATTTTTATGTTTATTACCCCCACTTTGTGCCCTAAGCTTTGGTGAGCACTAGATTAGATTTACTTGTAATTTACTTTATGAATATGAAAACATAGGAGCTAATAAGGGTTATTGTCACATCCTAATTTTTACTAAGCTAATTTACTTGCTTATCTATGGATTATTATGGTTGTTAAATTGATTAGTTAATTTTTAACTAAGCTATAAGTCATATGTTGTTATGGGATAATTGTATGATGCTTTGATTACATGATTACATTACTATGATTTGGATATATTATATATTTTTTACATTATGATCATGATGATTTATTACAATAGTGTTATATGTATGTATGTATGTATGTATGTATATATGTATATATATACATATATATATACATATATATATATATATATATATATATATATATATATGTATATATATACATATATACATACATACATACATACATACATATATATAACACTATTGTAATAAATCATCATGATCATAATGTAAACTGTGTGTGTGTGTGTGTGTGTGTATTTATATGTATATATATATATATATATATATATATATATATATATATATATATATATATATATATGTATGTATGTATGTATGTATGTATGTATGTATGTATGTATGTATAACAGGCTAACTACCTTCTTATCATGAGTTGGATGCAAGAAAGTCACATTCTTCAGAGCATGATGGAGGGAGAACATCATTATAAAGGGTGACATAGATGGAGGTGTTGGGGGATGATAGAACCATGTGCACACCACATTAGATAGTACACATTATATGAATTATTTGAATTTTTAGTGTTAGTATATTTTTCAGGTTATCTATTTTAGATAAATGATTATATGTGTTAGTTGTGTGTTAGTTCAGTTTAATGCTTATGTAGAATTAATATTGTGTTATTGAATTATGACTATTATACATAGATTCAGTGTATAATGTTGTTGTATGACTATTTTATGTTATTGTATTCATTATTATTAATGCTTATAGGAACATGAATAATAGCTAGTTACTATTGTATATAATGTCTTTTTTATGTTTTAAAACATTTGCTAGTTATCATAATGATATTCAAGAATATCATTATATGGCCTAATGCCTTAATATACGAACATAAAAGGATACATTTAATAACATATATAACTTAGTGATGACAATGATTACATTGTTATAATACTATTATGTTTGGTTTAATATTTGTCTTATTTACCATTAGTGTTAAAATAATATTTGTTATCTAAAGTCATGAGGTTGATTATATTTTAATAATTTATTAAAAAAATTGTATATTATATGCTAAAATTATCCTATGAACTAAACGTAGTCTTTGTTAGCATGCATAGAATGTGGTAAGTTTGAAGTTTTAGTTATCATTATGGAATAATGTTAAAAGTGGACTTTTGTAAAGTAATATACAGGCATGTATTATAAAATTGATCATGCAAGGATTTTAAAGAATAAAATAATGATTAAAGGAATTAGGGGAAGTTTTGAGAGAAATTAAGGCTTTTCATGGTTAAGTCAAAATAGAATCAATTGTTTTTAGTTTTAGTTTGATTATATAATCCAAATTATGCATGTATAACTGTGAGCTATGAGATAATAGTTGCATGCAAGCTCGAATGAAGTAAGAGAGAAGGAAACATTACGATAAGAGATAAGTTGAGGGAGATAATGGATGACATGACATGGAAAATAAGAGAGAAAATAACAAGGAAGAGAAGTATTTTCTAGTTCATATAATTTTAATTTGGAAGGTTTGAAAAGGTTGGTGATGTTATTCTATTATTTTAGCTCAGATAATTTTGTGTGAAATTTTTACTTAGGGTTTTTGAAAAAGATAACATTTTAAATTAGATATAGTTTTATCCCTATGGATGGATTGGAAACACTAAACCTATATCCTCCAAATCTCTAGGAATATAAACAAATTTTGTCTGCATCCATTAGGGTTAACTAGATTTAATTTACTATGATAACAAATTTCCCTAGTTAAAGAATTATGAGACTTTAGCAGAGGGTTTTAATAAAAAAGTATGACTAAGTTTTATTTAGAAAATGTATTCTATATATATAATTAGTCAGACAGTTGTTGAAATACTAATAATATAGATATAATACATAGGTTTGGTGTATATTTTCATAAAAATGATGTCTGAGTTTAATAGATATTTGAATAGGTTTATAAATAAATTCTATATACTGTGGATTAGGGTTAGCATTTTGATTATGTGTTTTTGACATTTAAAATAGTGAAATAATATATGTATGAAATGAGGTTAATTCTTCTTCAAATCCATGAACTGGATGTATATTTATTACATGAAACCATGAGATTATAGAAGTATGAATTGTGTGTAATTTTTATTCCAAAATAGTGAATTGTTATAACCTTTATATTTGGTACATTTATATAACTATATAATACATTTATATAACACATTTTACTAGATTTTAGATGACATTTTGACTAATTATTATAGTTATGATGTATTCAAAAAAAATTATTATTTTTCTTGAGGTTACTCATTATGATTATGTTTATATTAAATGATAAGCTTAAATTATTATCATATTTAATATTTTATTTTGATCTAAATTATATATTATTATTTTATATTAATTTACTATATAGATGCTGATGATATTAAATTCAATGATTTTAGGGATAGGTCTATGAGCTAGGCTTGGTGGTAGTTTTCGATAGTCGGGAAGAGATGGAAGGATTATAAGAGCATTCAAATAGGATCATGATAGGTATAAATGTTAAGACTAAAAATTCTAAGCCATTAGATGATTTTAATTTAATTTTCATTTGTTATTTTTGACTTATGATTGTCTTTTTTAATCTTATTCTGGGTCATCGAGTGTCAATCTTATTAGTAATCTTGGTGTGAAATTATTGTGATTACCACTCACATGATTTCATTTTGATCCGACCTTGCTTATTGTTAGTTTAATGACCATTTTAATTGTCACTTTGATATTTGACCACATATTTGATTGCTTTATTTCTCAACTTTCTCTCTTCATTGGTCATTACCCCTTTGACTTACCTTGATGATGCTAATTAACAATCTAGGTGACTTGGACCTCCCATGCCCCATTGGCATTTAGTTGAAATTTTTATTAAGTGGATTTTGGTATAATTTTTTAGTATCTTTTTTTAATGGCTATAACTATGATAATTTTAGTTTCCAATAAAAAAAATTGGGGGGAAATCTTAGTGCATTATTTTGGGCTTTATGGTCGACCCAATCAAAGACATTGGTGGGCATGATGGAGAGAGAAGTAGAGGGATGGATGGAAGGAGAAGAAAGGAGATCATCTTGGGAGATATAAGGTGGGGGAAATGGAGAGAGAAGAGGAGGAGGAAACATAAGCATAGGAAGGACTACATATAGAAAAATAAAAAGTTGGTGTCAGAGGTGAAGAGAAAATGGAGGTCATCAAACTACCCTATGAAAGGAAGGAACTCATATTAGGAGAAAGGTAGTGGGTTTTTGATGTAGGGGAATCAAGAAATGATGTCAAATTAGTCATGAGTAAGTGTATTGAGTCTTATAACATGCCTTATAAGTCTTTAGATTCATTAAACTAGTCTCTTTGTGTGTCTAGATAGCCCTTTGGCATTTTCCCACCAAAATGGGCATTTGAAAATTTGAATTTGAGTTAGCATTATAGGAGCATTTTTGTGTGTCATCAATAGTGTATTATTTTCAAATGTTGTATTAAGGTATTAAATTAGTTAAGGTGGGTTTATGAAATTTCCCCACATACATGTCTAATGAAAGGTGGCAAAAACCAATAAAAATGAATGTAAAGCTCTTTGAGGGTGGTTGTCAATGAAGTAGTTATCAAGGTAGTTTCACATACAAAATGAGTTTTTAGATTGTAAAATGAGTAGTATCATAGAAGAAATAGGTTAAAAGGAAAGTATGTGGTTTATAATATTTAGATAGGAGGATAAAGATAGAGGTAAAAAAATGAAAAAGAAGGGAGAATACTAATACATCTGTATTATGTCAAGAAGACAAAGTTATTCATGTATATACTTTGAATCAATAAATTTGCAATATTTGAATGTTTGAAGAGATGTATCTATTTTTTTATTTACCATGTTTTATAAATACAATTATATTAATTTATTAATTTAATATTTCATGAGGATAAGTATTTTTTTGTGTAGATGAGAAGACTGAGTGTTGCAAGACTGTTCAAAATTTCTTATGTTTGATCATTAAAACCCATAGATTGTTAAAGAAGGAATCCTCTTCATTATGGTGTTGTGTGTATCATTATGAAATTAAATCATTTAATCTTTTTATTTCATATGTATATATTTTATGTTCATTTCCATAAGAGCTAAAGTTCCAGTCACTAACTTGTAGGTACTTTATTTTCAAGATACAGTCAGGGTATCTTTGTATTTGATATCTATAACTGAGTGTGAGCATGAAATAAGGTAATTAAATCATGAGGATAGTTTTAAAATACATAAATAATGAATTATATTATTTAATTAGTGATTTAATGTACCTATAAAGTTTCCATTCATTCAAAATCTTGTGTTGGTGTGTCACAGTCAAGACTGTGTCGGTAGAACATTGAACCAATTCATGGTTTGAACATGAATAGAGAGTAAACAAGAAAGGTATAGGATTTTAAAATGTGAAGGTAGGTAATATATACCTTATTCAGGTCATACAATGTTTTTAAAACAACAAACAATTATTTAATCCCAAGAAGAAGTCTCTTGGATTTGCACATGCAGACTATGCTCATAGAGACTCACAGAATTCATAAATGGAATGTATTGAAGAGTTGTTCAAGATAATTAAAAAATGAGGAAGTTTTAATAAGTTTATTTATACCTCATAAAAACCTTATATTTATTTTATTGTGGTCCAAGACTAATTGAATCCTTTTTGAACCCTCTTGGGCCTGTTATAGGCTCAGGAAACCCTAGTTTAGGGTTAGGAACAAAACATTGGATAGATATTATTATAACCAATGAAACTCATTGAAAATTTATATTCTAATATTATTTTAAATAAAAAATTATATATTTAAGGTTTTTGAGTTAAATATGTCCTTACATATAGATATCATAGATTGTGTTGAGCAAAGGAGTAAACAGATCTAAAGAGGGCTAAAACAAGAGAGAAAGAGGCTAGAAAGGACCCTTAGGAGGAGAGTTAATTCATGAATTTTTTCTGAGAGAAAAATTAAAATATATGGTACTATAAAATTTAATTATTTTCTCAATATGTGAAGGTACCAATCTGTACAAGTAGAAAAATAAAGAAAAAAGGTTATTAGGTTTGAAAGGAGATTGGGGGCTTGGTAAGCCAAGAGGATTGAGGTTTTAAATGGGTGTGAGTTAGGTTGAAAAAAAATTATGAAGTAGATTTAATCCATATAGGATAATTATTATCTATAGGGGACTTGGTTCAAACATGAAGATGATTTAGTCAAGGGAGCTCAAGGACTAGTGAAGACTAGTAGGTGTGTATTATGAAGTCTAGGAGTGAGTAGCTGAATAGATTGAGTAGATGATTGGTGAGAAACAAAGGGATTCAAGTTTATTAGTACATTGATTTATAATATAAAAATATTTTACCTTGTGACCAAGTTTATAGGTAAGAGGAATAATGATAAGGTTACATGCATGAGATAACAGTTGTAGGTATCAAGGTGAGGTTATTACAGAGTATGTTAGAGGTAATCTACATCATTTAGTGTAATATCAGGAGTTTATTTGGGAAGAATTGAAGGATAGATAGTAAGCAAGCAAAAGGTACATGATTTGTTTAGTTTTCATTTGATGTTTTTTGTTATTTTCATGAGATAGTGTTGAGTTGTGAATGCAAAGTGGAAAGAGAGATTGGTATCTAGCCTTGAGCCAGTAAAGGATTGATAAGAATGAGAGATATTAAAAATATCAAGAGAGAGAGAGAGATATAATAGGTGAGCTTGAGAAGATATAAATAAGTCATATTGAAATCATAAGAAGAGAAGAGAGACCTAGGTGAGAGGTCATGAGAGACTGAGAGAGACCCAGCGAGAGGTCATGATGTGGTAAGTGAGAGAAGAATTGTTAGAGAGAATAGGTATAGATGAGACCAAGGAGTTGATAAACATCTTGAATAAGATGAGGAAAGAGAGATAAAATATAAAATAGGTCATGGGATATAAAATATACCACAAGGATGATATGGTACACGATGACACCAAGAGGATAGAGATGGAGAAAGAGATAGAAAAAGTGAGGCATTGAATAGATGGGTTGCTAGTCATGATAAAGTAGATAAGATAAATGGAGAGACCATATTATGGATGGGAAATGAGAAAAAAGACACTAAAGTGGACAATCAAACAATAGGTAAATAAAATGAATATACAAGCCAAGAAAGAGGAAAGAAGTTAAAAAAGGTTTCTATGCAAGCAACTTAGGAGGGAGATGAAAAGGTTTTGGGAGATTGAGTAGTATAAATAAAAAGAGGACAAACAACACCTTAAAGATAATTTGATGCATTTGATTGAGAAGACAAAAGATAGTTACATCTAGATATGTGATTGGAATGATGAAGGAAGAGATCAATTTGAAGGCCTATTGGAAAGTTTGGAAAATGGAGTATTGGTGAAGGAAAAAGGCTTAGAATCTTACTATTAGTTTGTATATGAGAGTTTAGATTAGTTAGAAAGAGAGATGACAACATCAGAGAAGGAACTGAAAGGTGAAATGATGGAAAAGGAATAGGAAGTATAAATTTTAGTAGTTGAAGGCCTCATTAAAGAGGATAAATAATCTGTAGAAGAAGAATTGAAGGCAAAGATACATCATATTGGAGATATAGAGCCATATGGAGGATATAATCTCATGTAAATAGTAGGTATGGATGACATTGGCATTATTTTAGTTGAAAGAATGAGTGCACATGAAAATAAAGATGATGTAATCAAGAAAATGCAAAAGACAAGTAA